>JADLZN010005579.1:0-37788 GCA_018155175.1 Sinocyclocheilus anophthalmus | reverse complement strand
AGAGCCAAGAGACATTATAGCTGAGTCAGGCCTTAAAATCACTCAGATATGTTCTCCAGATGGGTGTAAAAGAGAACGACAGAGAGACAAACTGTGTTGATTTTGTTTCCTAACCATATCTGTAGTTCGAATCTATTACGAAACGCCTTCAAGGAAAAGTCTCTCTCTGACAGGGATCAAATTGTACAGGCACATCCCCCTCCAGGGAAAAGCACTCAACAAACACATTTCATATGAACAAACCATCACATGTGGGAAACAACCCTCTGCTAGAGGGCCTTGTTTATGTGTGGCTAAGAAACAGATGTGATGCGGTCGAGCCAAAACATAGTGACAGCAGCATCAATATTTTGCTTGTCATATGAGGAGAACAGACATTTATGCTGATGCTACTTGTTGGCCTACTCAACAGCCTGTTACTCAACAGAATCCCTTTTATTGCTCTGAAGCAGTGTAGTTATCGTTGACTAGATATAGATTGTTAACTAAAAATAAAATGAAATATAAATAATAGAAAATATTGGTGGTGTGGCATCTGTGATCTCATATGACAGTGTGATTCAGCTACAGTTTCTCCACATATACTGACATTCATCCACTGACTGCTGATCCACTGTAGGAGTGGCTTATGCGGCTTGAAATATAGTGCGCTCATAATCGAGAGATCAAGAAAGTATAACACTTCTGGACTGTGGCGTGACAAAATAGCAGATCAAGTGGCACCGCAGGGCTCTTTATGGTCCTGTAATCCTATGACTGTGTTTGTTGTTGACTGTCTGCTGGAATAGGAGGCCCTATACGTACGAGGCAGCAGTGGAAACGAGAGGACACAGGCCAAAGGCAAAATCTGACAGTTTGCATCTGAGGCTGTTAACAGCTGTACAGCTGCAATAACCCTTGGTGTGTCTGTATATATACGGTATTATATGAAACAGTTGCTTTTTCAAGTTTTATGAGGTGATTTTTAAGTATTTTGTACAACATTGTAAACATTCTATCATATTAACACTGTTTTGTAAAGTGTTAATCAATTTTAATGCACCATCTCACTATAAATTAATACAATTTAATACACTGCTGCTTAAACATTTAGCGTTGCTATTTGCAATGTTTTTGAAAGAAGACTCACCAAGGCTGCATTTATTTGAGCAAAATAAGTAAACACAGAACTTTTGTAAAATTTAAATAACTGTTTTCTATTTAAATAGAATGTATTCCTGTGATTGCACAGCTGATTGTTCATAATTTCTCCAGTCTTCAGTGTCACAATATCCTTAAAAAATTATTCTAATATGCTGCTTGGTGATAATGTTCTCATCATTGTCAATTTTGAACCATGATACAATTTTTCAGGTTTTGTTTCTGAGCAGAATGTTTAATTAACAGCATTTATTTGAAATAGATTTATTTTTTTTGTACCAGTGTAAAAGCATTTTGTCACTTTTGGTAACTTTAACATGTGCTTGTTGATCAATTAGTAATCTTAAAATTATTAAATAATGATAAATTATTAATTAATTACTGACCCCGAACTTTTGAATGGCAGCGTAAATTAATACATTTGAATATATTTTTATACAAATTTTATGACAGGGTTTAATTCAACTTAAGAGTGTCACTTTCTGACATGTAAAGATACAATATATAATAAAACAAAAACATTTGTTCATGGGTTAACAAAGAAGTATTTTTAACACATATGTAAGTGAGTGCATCTATAAGCAGGACAGTATGTGTGTGGCACACATTATCTCATGACTCATCATGTTAACATCAACCTAAGCACTCCACTGTGCTCCAGCCTGAGGCTCCTATATCTAACAGAGAGATTGCAGTGAGCTAAAGGTTAAAATATCAGGAGGACGAGAAACACTGTAAGCAGAAAAATTACTCACTCTATCAGATCCTCTAGATGGTTATAAATGTCCTCATCCTCAACACTCTCTTCTGTGGGAAACGGCCTAGAATAGAAAGAGAGAGAGGCAGAGAGAGAGATATAATATGAATTTTCATCCGCTGCACTCTTAAAATACTTATAATTATTCATTTCTTCTTTTTCAAATACCTTATTCCAGTCTGCTGTGCAATGTGTGTATGAGAGAGTTTGGACAGTGTGTCCATAACCTTAGAGAAAAAGATAAGAAAAACCATGATTATTTGTTAAGTAAGGGATTGTATATAATCAGACAGTTAGTATTGTTAACTACACTGCTACATGCTAAATAAATGGCCATGAAATATTGATTAGAGCGGAAAATATATTACATGAGATGAAAGAGACAACATGAAACTACCACAGATATGCAAGATATTCACCGACTGGGTCAATAATCAATTATGCAGTTTAGTGGTCTTTATACAAAATTATCTGACCACCAACTTTCAACATTATCAATCAGAATTAAACCATGTGAAAATTAATGTTCTCTATATATAACAGAACATAAAATGTGATACTTCAGTAACACGGTCATTGATATGCATTTAAATATGAATAGGCCTATTTATTTTCATTATAAAATACCCATCAAGTATTATAAATGAAATTTGTTTGTAAATGTTAATGATGAAAGATTTAAACTCATCATCTTTAGTTTTGAAAAACCAGCACCTCAACATTAGTACCAGCAGAGGTCAGTGTAACAAAAGTTTATGATTCGTCTGAACGTGTTGTTCATAAGGCTGTACAAGCAGGCTAGTAGATGAATTGACCTGTTTGATGTAATGATATTTATTGTCCCCAACAACCACAATAATCCCATTTAACCACTTGTTAGCAACTGCCTTTTTCAAGACAAGTAAAAGCTTTAAAAAAAATCACAAGGGGTATTGCTGATGTATTTTATGTTGTAGAATAAAAAGTGAAAATATCTTGAGCTTGTGTTCACCACAGACCTTATTTCAGGCATTTAACAAAAACAAAAAAACATTCAATTCAAGAACACCCATTGCACGTCAGAAAAGGGTACTGGAAGTGCTACAATCTCAGCACAACAAACACTGCAGTTTTCCATAAAAAATAAGAATGATCAATTATTGTTTCATGGTGACTTAAAAAGAAAAACATCTGATCAGTACATTCAGAAAAGCACATAAAATACCAGGTGTAAATGGCGATCCATATTGTTTTATCATTTGTGGTCTAATAATATGGGCTGGAGAAGGACAGTGTGGCCAGGATTAATTGTGTTTTGTCTAGTGGTCCTACTGTTTTGTGTTAAAGTGACCCTAGTGCACTCTGTCTACCGCTTAAGACTGTTTTGACACTCGCTCACGTTTGTATCCCCAGAGTCACACACATGCACACACAGGCATGAACAAGCACACAGAGAAATGCGTCAGAAACACAGTGAACATTTTTCATGTGCTGTAAGCGATTTCAAAAGGCCATTCCATCTTCATTTTACAACTTCATGGTCTCCCTGGTATGTTCTCCATGCCGTTACCCTCTGCCTGAGCACAGCTCTTGCTCTTTCTCTCAGTCTTAAGATGGTGGAGGTGAGAGGTCAGCATGGCAAGGCTGCAGATTAAGTTTCACATGACTGAGCACCTTTGTTGGGGCGGCCCACTAGAAAGGAAGTGTCTTGCATATCTGAATCCAAGAGGAGAATCGTGCAGGTCCCCCCTCTGAGTCCTGCGCTGAGATTGGCCACCGTTACGGCATAGTTCCCCCTTAGCCTCACTGAGCATGTTTGCTCGTCCAAGGGGGGTGCTTTGAACTCTGCATGCTACACAATCTGGTTGATCTGCAGTGTCTCAGACCCTTTCATGAACTACAATACGTCTGGCCTGACACATGCTGCTGAATGGAAGGGGAGAGCCAGCAAAGGTTGCACTTGAGATTGAAGTCATGTTCAGCCAATCAGTTTTGAACAATGTTCAGATGCTTTAATAAGGGATTTTTTTTTTTTTGGGTGGTAGTGTACAAAAAAGCTTTATAGCTATTTGTAGCTACACAATATCTAAAGATACAGTTTAAATGCGAGATCATATAGTCTGTTCCTAATAAAGTCTATTTAAAGTCTATCCTGTTCATCACAAGTCAACATAAACAGCTGCTTACCTCACTTCCTCTGTTCCACCATCCTCATGCTCAGTCACCTCCATTATAAACAGCATCAAACCTTCTTGCCCTTTCACATTAACATGTGAACTTGTGAAAAGCCCTTACATTAACCTGTCAGGTAATGACTAAATAATACATTGAATCTCAATGTCTGAAACTTGACTCTGTAGACTTCACTTTATGAAGTGAGTGGATGAGGTTTGCTCTCTGTCTTTGTCTTGCCCTCCTGCGTGAGGGATTTTCTGTTTACTCACCCACACCGTGACTATTGGGCCATCAGGGCCGAATTAATTTGAGGGATCGATAACTTCTTCATCAACATTTTCATTTCCTGCCTCTGCTGGAACGGTGGGGGCCCATTAGTTGTGGTGTCTTCAGCAATGGTGGCCTGAGTGTGTGTGTGTGTGTGTGTGTTTAAACAGCGATGACATGGCCAAGGTCAGGCAGCCAGTGGCCAACTAGAGATCACGCTCTGACAGGTGAGAGATATTTATTTCAGTGAAGACCCTTTCCAACAGCCTGTAATTGAATATATACACACAAACAAACAAACAAACAAAAACACCAAGTTTGTGCTGTCCAAGAGTTTTCAACTCTTCTTAAAGTGTAGTTCCAAACGGCATGACTTTCTTTTCTTATGTGAAAACACTGTAAAAAATAGCCTTTAAATTTAGAGTAAACACAAAACCCCCAAAAAAACAGTGCAGCTGTGGTTGCCAGAAAATCACGTAAAACATTTTTTTTTTAATGTTGGATAGAATAAATGTATTTAGTAAAATGTATGGTATTTTAAAATAACTGTATCTACATATATGGTAATTCATTGTTTTTACTTAAAAAAACATACATTTTACAGTACTTGCAGTTAAACCCTTTACATTTTTTCGTCATAGATGTTAAGGTAACATAGTTAAGCAGTTAATGGATTTTACTGTAGCATTTACTTTAGTATTCTGTAAAAATTACTTTTTTGGGGGTGAGAAAATAATTACAAAATTGGGTGAACAATCACTTTAATGTGTTCATTGGTGTTTTGTACGTGTATAAGTATTTGGGTTTGTATTTGTGTGTGTGTACTTTCTGACCTCAGCCCCAGAAATCAGTATTTGGAGTAACTGATCATATCAGTGGTCCCGTCTTCTTGGAATGCTGTGGATGGCCACAGGTGCCCATTATTACTTATCATGCTAAATGATTCAGGTCAGCTCGGTCAACATTCCGGAACTCTCTGAGACAAGACCACTCTGTAAAAGGGGGGAAGATCCCCCTCTAAATCTCTCCTTCCCAAATGGGCTGAAAGAAGAAACTGAGTTTGAGTATTGAAATAATGGATGTTTATGACCAGCAGATTCGTGTAGATTCTGATGTACTGCTCCTGCAGGGCCTGCTAATGTCTGCCACTTACCCACCCAGCAAGTGGCATTAGTGCAGTGGTCCTCCATTTCCCAGCAGTGCACATGAAGCCTCGGTTGCCCAGAACTCTGTGCTTCTGGAGACTTGTTCAACTGAGGTAAATCTTTTAGGTCATCTACTTCTGTGAATTTGAACCTTTTTTCAATGGGTTACATGTTCTAATTATTTTCAGGATGTGGTGGAGAATCTCTTTCTTCTTTCTTCTTTCTTTCTTCTTTCTGTCTTCTTCTCTCTCTTTCACATTATTAAGCCGACTCTGTTATTGAGACCAGGCCCAGATTCCGGACCCTTGAGATGAGCTGTACTACTTTAAATTGCCTACACAAACCCAGCTCCCTTTGACACCTACTAGCCTTCTGTAGCCCATTACTGACTGTATTTCTGATAGCTCAGCTTTATGTAAATGATAAATATTTTTGCTCAAACAACTGAGCCTAAGCGCCACCCTCTTAGTAGTATTGTTAACTCAGAGAAGCTTTTCAGAATGTCCATGAACAGTGTGAGTTTCAATAAAATGTGGTAAAACAGCAATGACAGTGCAAAGCTTTTGCTCTTTTTCTTTATAGAAATTGTTCAATTATACAGTGACATGATTAAAAACTGCTTGTATTCTCTGTGGATATACCTGTCTGAAATGACCCAGCAACAACATTTTACTGTATTGTTGGATAATTTCTGTAAATTTGTGTGTAAAACTATTCAAACCCACAGATCTCTCACAGACTCATTAAAAAGAGCAAAGGCTCTTTTGAGAAAATGCCAGACATTTTAAAGCTTAGAGAAAGGTCATGCTTATGTAAAGGAAATACACTTTAGCCTTATTACAGAAAAAAATATTGTTTAAGAGAATACACTGCAAATTGAATGTAATGTTTTTGAACACTTAATTGCAATTAAATTAAAAGGTATAATGGTTTAAATTGATATTAAATGCAATTAGCTGAACTTTAAAGTGCTACCATAGTAGAAAACTTTAATCTTAAAAATATTTTTTAAAAATTTCATAATGATTCTGTTGTCTTGAAATATGTTAACAACTGTCTGCCAGATATACGACAAACATTTATGGTAACTAAAGGTACTTCAATGACAATTCATCGGAAACTTGTATGAATGTATTACAACTCCGTTTGTAATGATACTATATTAACCATTACTGAATATTTAAATTTTGTTCTTCAAAGTACAACAAAATATTATTAAAACAATGATTTAAAATGTACTTTAATGTAAAAATTTCAATTTGACTATTACAAAAGTGCACTTCATAAAAGTGTACTTACTATGTTAATAAGTCATGCAAATGTGCTCTATTTAAGCACACTTAAGTGGACTTTTATTTCTATGAAATTATATTATTAATATTGTATGATGCAGCTGTGAAGTACACTTACAAGGACAATTCAATAAAATTAAGTGAACGTCTTGTTCACAAGGCAGTAATAATAAGGTCTTCTTCTAAAGATGTACATCATATGTCTGAGTTTTGTGTGTTCACTGTAGAAGTGTAAGTGCTCAGGTTCTTGTGGACGCTAAAAGGTTAACCTGAACATGAGAGCCTGACTCATCTCTATCAATTTTTGTTTGTGAAACAGTGGAAAATGCCTGAAGGCTCGTGTATGTGTGTGTGAAATATTAGTTCTCCTCCTCTTCCCGCAGGCACACTTTGTACCTCTTCGGCCCTCCTTCTGCTTATCTCTCCGGGTTGCTCCACACCCTCTGCCCGCCGGCGCTGGTCACATGCTTGACCTGCTAGACTGGCCTGGACCACACCCCGTCCTACATACCTGCACTGTACTGAATGACACTTTCGTAAGTACACACACACACACGCACACATATGCAGCTGCATGCAAGCCTCTGCAGGAAGTGAGAGTTTGAGAGAGCAGGCAGCCCAGCCCAGTGGCCATTTATTTGCTCTGCTGTGTGCGTGAGGAGAGCTGATGATTGGCTCCTCTGTCATTAGAGCACATCGCCGTTGCTGTTAAACCTTCATCTGCTAGATTAAAAACACGGCAAGCCCTTTAATGTTCATGAACTTGCACACTGGAAACAATTACCTAAAAATAACAAAATTATCATAACCTGAGCCCCTCTCTGCCAAGGCAAAGGGCAAATAATTAGTGCGAGAAAGTGTGTTTTCATTGTGTAAAGCACACATGCAGTAGGTCCAAATTGCCAGTGTCTGTCTCATCTGGTCAGTCAATAAACTTTGCTGTAAAAAAAAAAAAAAAAAAAAAAAAAAAAAAGCTGAAATGCTCCCCTAACAAATTATGCCTCTGTTTTTCTGTATCAAATTTTCCACTATCATCCATTTAATCTTTTCTTCAAGAGCTCATTAAACTGCAATGGTAATGATCATTTAATGAGGACACTTTAAATCTAAAGCAAACCTGATTTTATTTATTTTTACTCCCTTTCTTGATCCTAAACATTTTTAGGCTCTATTTAAACTTGGTATTAAAGGGGTCCTATTATGCTCTTTTACAAAGTCTTGATTTTGTTTTGGGGGTGTACTAGAACAGGCTCTCATACTAGGTTGTTAAAAAACACATTATTTTTCACATATTTACATTATTACAACACCTCTCTCCCCAGCCAGGCATGAACGGCTCGAATAGTTCCTCTATCAAATGATGGCACACCTTCTGAAATACGAAATGTGTTGTGATTGGTTAGCTGGGTCAGTATGTGTTATGATTGGTTAGCTTGGCCAGTGTGTGTTGTGATTGGTTAGCTGGGCCAGTGTGTGTTGTGATTGGTTAGCTGGGCCAGTATGTGTTGTGATTGGTGAGCTGTTAAATAAAATATCTCATTTTGAAGGGACTTTGGAGCTTTGTACTTTGCAGATCTTTTTGCTCAAACAGCAACATTACAGACTAATTAAAGTTGAAAAAGTGAAAAAGCATAATATGACCCCTTTAAGATCTGTTTAGGGTGATCTGATTGTAAGTGGTCAGCTGAGACACATTATTGTTTATACCTGATAGTAACACGCACCCTTAAATGTGCCTCTTGTGACCACTTCGGGTTTCGATGGGAGGGTCTAGATAACCATTCAAATGTTTGGTAAGACTTTTTTAAATGTTTTTGAAAGAAGTCTCTTATGCTCACACGATCCTTCAGAAATCATTCTAACAAGCTAATTTGCTGCTCAAGAAACATTTCTTTTTATTATCAATGCTGAAAACAGTTGTGCTCCTTCATATTTTTGTGGAAAAAAACTGTACGGATATTTGTGAAATCAAATTATTTGAAATATATATATGTTGTAAAATTATAAAGTATTTATTATTTTGGTCAATTAATGTGTTCATGCTAATAAAAGTATGATTTTTTAAAAAAAAAAAAATAAAAAAAATAATAATATAATCGGAACTAAAAATTTGAACTTTTGTACATCATTTATGTCTTGTGACAAAGCACAATATAACTAGCATAAAAGATTATTTAAAATAAATATACAAAAAATATACCAGGTACCAATATACCATAATACCAGGTGTAAACGGGGTGATAGTAATGTGTGTGAAGATTACCCTCACAGTCTCAGGATCTTTTTAAAGGGAAGCTCCTCCTTCTCTTTCCATCACTCCTTCCAGTTATGTTACCATCGTGACCCTGACTGACAGCAGCCCGGCTTACAGATGTGACGGTCACATGACCCCAAAGACCATCCTTTCTTGGTGAGCACCTTTCTCTCAGAGACTGTGGTGGAATGGCGGACACCCGAAGATAGCGAGTTGATTGATGGTTGCGCGGCATGAAGGGGAGGGTCAGGGGCAAGCCGGGGGCAGCAGTGGGGGCCTGGGTGACTGACGCTGGCTCTCCGTGTCCTCCGGGCTCAGGGATTGAATGTCAGTTTCTCTAATAACGGGTTATAGTGAAAAGGTCAGCTCCAGTCATCTGACCATGAGAATGGAGAGAGAGAGAGTGAGGGAAAAAGAGAGGGAAAGAAAAAGAGAGATGAACGCTATGCCAGGGGCGGAAATTGATTGTCTGGCAGGGGGAAAGGAAATGAAGAGAAAAAGAAAAATGGAAGGCCGGTAAGCAAAGAGAGGGAGAGGGGTGGAGGACAGAGGGGTGTCATGGCCAGTCTCAGATATGCATGCCTGCTTTTTAAATTACCATCAGCGCTTTATTACTCTCTCCTCTCTCTGTACCCTCTCTCTGACATCCACAGCACCTGAGAGAGGACTTCCTACTCACACCATCGCCACTAAATCTTTGCAAAATAAAAGCAAGAGCATCCAGTGAATACGCAATCAGCCGTCTATGCCCACGCGGTGTCTGCGGAGCTTCAGTGGGTGCTGCACACCCATGGACAAGTAACAGCTTTTGGCATACATGCTGATTTTATGCAGTGATATTATTTGGGGAAAATATCTTTAGCTAAATATGTCATGAACAACTTCGGGCCATTTTCTATCGATTTCCTCTTTGATATACTATAAGCTTGGCTCAATTTTTTCTCTCAGGCTTTCTAACTGGCACCCACATACCAAAAAGACTCCATCAATCTCAACCTCTTGAGATTTTACAGTAAACTAAATTTATTTTGCTACCTACATTTTTAAATTCATTTCAAATTCATAATTTAAATTGGAATATAAAAGTAATTTTCAATTCAGTTCTGAGTGCTTTACAGTAAAAGTGTAACAAATGCATTAATATAATTTATTAAATGTTCCAGATACTTTAATAATGTGTTCAGCTATAAATAAGAGTTTCAAGACATTTTAAACATTTTTGGCATGAAATATTCACTCTATCGATTTTTTATGCATTTTAATGATCTTACTGTTGTCACATTGCAACTTACATTTTTAAATACGTTGTGCTGAATTCCTCAGAGTTTCCTTTAAAATCAGTGTGAAAGATGCACAACAGATTCTGTTCAATATTGTACCGATCAGCATAGCACCTACAGCACTTGTATATTGGGGGCCTCTGATTGTGGCGGCTGTATATTCCTTCTCTAAAATTAAAAGTATCGGGTGACACATCAGCTTTATTAGCATCCATTAGTGCTCATTTGAAGCCTTTGGGACTCAGTTGGACAGTAGGGCTTTAGTTTTCAGGGGCTCTGTGGATACGCTTTGGCCTTTAGCATTTCTCCACTGGATCTCCCCTCGGCTGCAGCAGACTAAACACAGCCAGCACTGTCAGAAGAAGCTTTGCTCTCCAGTTACAACCACCAGCAATGACCCACAGGGTGGGTCAAGTGCTCTGCCCAAGGTCATGGTGGGAGGGCAGAGGTGTGATGGGGCTAGTAGCTGGAAGGAGGGGGTAGACAACCTCCAGGGATCTGTTCCATATTGAGCCAAGATGAAAACACAAACTGAAAACATCTTTAATGAATGATTGTTGCTGCTGCTGGCTGTTGGAAGTCCACGAGGAAGTCTTGTGAGATAGAATTTAAATATGTACAGTATATACAGTATGTTGACCTTTGTCAGGTATCATATAATGTAATAGACTATTTAATAGAATAGACTAGCTAACAGAAGCTAAAAATCAGCCTGGAAAATCTGTAAAATGTTGTCACCAAATTGTCTGTTTTCTCATGGTTACTGTCAGAAGGAGCTATTTTAGCTACACTTAGGACCCAATGTACTGTTAATATGAAGGCATTTTCTGTATCAATTGTTCACAAGTGTTTTAAGGTTATAGGAAATATCTTTAAACTTAAGGAAAATTGTTACTGGTAATTTCTCGGTTTAATATATATATCTATATATATATAATAATATATCATATATCTAGATATATATATATATGCATTAAATGTTATTATTTAACTATAATAAGGATTTAAAAAAAAGGGTTTAAAATAGTTTTAGTATTAAAAAAAATTACAAATTAAGTATGAACAGCTTTCAGGGCAAAAGGTGTTAATGTCAATAATTTGTAATATACAGTGGGTACGGAAAGTATTCAGACCCCCTAAAATTTGTCACTCTTTATTATTTCAGCCATTTGCTTAAATCATTTAAGTAAATTTTTTTTCCTCAATGTACACACAGCACCCATATTGACAGAAAAACACATAATTCTTGACATTTTTGTAAATCTATTAAAAAAGAAAAACTGAAATATAAAATGGTCCTAAGTATTCAGACCCTTTTCTGTGACACTCATATAATTAACTCAGGTGCTGTCCATTTCTTCTGATCATCATTGAGATGGTTCTACACCTTCATTTGAGTCCAGCTTTGTTTGATTATACTGATTGGACTTGAATGGGAAAGCCACACACCTGTCTATGTAAGATCTTACAGCTCACAGTGCATGTTAGAGCAAATGAGAATCATGAGGTCAAGGAACTGCCTGAAGAGCTCAGAGAAAGAATTGTAGCAAGGCACAGATCTGGCCAAGGTTACAAAAAAATTTCTGCTGCACTTAAGGTTCCTAAGAGCATAATCCATAATCCTTAATGGAAGACGTTTGGGACGACCAGAACACTTCCTAGAGCTGGCCGTCCAGCCAAACTGAGCTATCGGGGAGAAGAGCCTTGGTGAGAGAGGTAAAAGAAGAACCCAAAGATCACTGTGGCTGAGATCCAGAGATGCAGTCGGGAGATGGGAGAAAGTTTAGAAAGTCAACCATCACTGCAGCCCTCAGCCCAACCAGTCGGGGCTTTATGGCAGAGTGGCCCGACGGAAGCCTCTCCTCAGTTGCAAGACACATGAAAGCCCGCATGGGGGACTCCAAGATGGTGAGAAATAAGATTCTATGGTCTGATGAGAACTTTTTGGCCTTAAATCTAAGCGATATGTGTGGAGAAAACCAGACACTGCTCATCACCTGCCCAATACAGTCCCAACAGTGAAGCATGGTGGTGGCAGAATCATGCTGTGGGGGGGTTTCAGCGCAGAGGGACAGGCGAATGGTTGCAAGCGAGGGGAGGGAAAGATGAATGCGGTCAAGTACAGGGATATCCTGGACGAAACCCTTCTCCAGAGTGCTCAGGACCTCAAACTGGGCCGAAGGTTTACCTTCCAACAAAACAATGACACTAAGCACACAGCTAAAATAACGAAGGAGTGGCTTCACAACAAATCTGTGACTGTTCTTGAATGGCCCAGCCAGAGCCCTGACTTAACCCAAATGAGCATCTCTGGAGAGACCTAAAAATGGCTGTCCACCAACGTTTACATCCAACCTGACAGAACTGGAGAGGATCTGAAAGGAGGAATGGCAGAGGATCCCCAAATCCCGGTGTGAAAAACTTGTTGCATCTTTCAAGACTCATGGCTGTATTAGATCAAAAGGGTGCTTATACTAACTAATGAGCAAAGGGTCGGAATACTTAGGACCATGTGATATTTCAGTTTTCTTTTTTAATAAATCTGCAAAATGTCAACAATTCTGTGTTTTTCGGTCAATATGGGGTGCTGTGTGTACAGTAATGAGGAAAAAAAAATTAACTTAAACGATTTTAGCAAATGGTTGCAATATAACAAAGAGTGAAAAAATTTAAGGGGGTCTGAAATACTTTCCGTACCCACGTATAAACTAAATAAAATATTACAGTACAGTATAATAATTTTCATAATAATAATAAAATTAAGTAAGTGAATTTTATTCAAAGCTATAATTTGATTATATGTAATATTGTGTGTAGTTATATTGTACTTTAATTGCATATAGTAAACAAATATAAGCCTTAAATAAAAAAAAGGCTTTTTTCACTTTAACTAAGCGACAGGGAGTGTAACTTCTCGTTAACGACTACATTTGCTATTTCTTCCCAACATAAAAAAGAGAGACGATAAATAACCAAAAGAGATGGGTGAAGATAGAAAAACTGAAACAGAGTGGTAGCAGAGTCCCCACCTCTCAACACACACACGTTAATAACAGGATATTAAAGAGGTGAAATAATTAAGCTAACAAGAGAGCGTGTCTGGCTAAGCTGTCTCCTAAGGTCCGATATCGATACATTAGCTTAGACAAGCGCAATGCATTTTACATGGGGCCCTAGGAAAATGATTGATCAAGGCATAATAGCAGGCCCCACTCCTCTTCCGCCATTAGCTGGGTCAAGCTGGCAGGCCAGTTTGTCTGGGCATAGGTCAGAGCCATGCTATAATAGCTCTGCTGCCATTACCAGTGAGTCTGTGTGAAAAACTACCATTAATTAGCATTACTCAGCTTCACACACACACACTACTCATTCAGCTCTCATTGACTACAGAACGGCCAGAGCTCTGGCCTTCTCTCTTAGTGCCAAACGCAGGCACACAGCCATCCTCTCATTTGGACAGATAGAAAGAGATGTAGGGAATTAAGGAGAGAGAGAACGAAAGAGAGAGAGACCTGGGGTCTGACTGGCTGCCCGCTTGCTACTCCTGTTGGTTTCACTGGCTAATTGAATTGGCTTGTCAACAAAGCCGTTGTCATTCAGTAAGTGAATTTGTTGTATTATTGCGCATCACAGCTGCTGCAAATTGTCTGCTATTTCCTGGAGGCAAAGGCAGCCCTCATGCCCTGTCATAAAAAGCATGAGATACCAAAAAAAAAGGCTAAACAAATGAAGGTAAAAACGCTAAATGACATAAACAAACAGAAACAACAGGGGCACCACAGACAGCGAGCGAGCAGAGGGAGATTCAGGAAGCAGCGAGACAGGCAGGTGTAATTGCAGCGCTGTTGTTTCAGCTCAACTCAAAGACAGAGCCCACACTGGCACAATGGCTGTGCCCTCTGGCACTGCTTGTAGGTCTGTCCGTACCCCTACCCATTCAAAGAGCCAGCTTTATCTTTCTCAATCTGTCTGTCTCTCACATACATGCATACAAAACACCCGCCCATTGAAGTGGCCACTGGGCTCTTTGTCTGTTTCTTTGCTTAAAGGTGCACTCAGTCATTTTTTGTTTATGCTGTGATGACTGCAACCACACGTCTTAGATTTACCCACACAAATACCTAAAAAGCAAAAGAAAAGAAAAGGTTTTCAGTTATAAATGTCATGTTTATGGCCATACAACTCTGATCTGGTCTAATTCTATTTTTAAAAAGTACTCTATTTGCAGTTATGTCATTGATTTATGAATGTGAATTTAAACCTTTTACATAAAGTAGTAATAATCACTTTTTTATAAAGACTAATATATGGATACACTGATATTAAAATCCTGTCTCATACCGATGAACCGATAATTATTTTCATGTTCTGGCCTGATAACCAATAAATAGCAGATTGCATTTTAATAGTATCATAAAAATGAATTTTAATTTTAAATAATTTCTTAAATAAATCTGTCTATACCAATAAGTCCAATAAGTATTCATTGACAAAAAATAATGGTCCGATATTAATAAGATATAAGATTCTTTTACATATTTTGTTTAAAAACACAACAGTGATGTACAACATCAAAAATGGATATTAATTGTAAGATTTTCTAAAGAAACATTTAAACAGTGATATAACTTTTAATTTTTATTTTCAGTTCATTTTATCGGTTACATTATATATTATTTGTATTTTAGTTTCCAGAGCATAAAATAAAAAAATATAATAAAAATAATAATTATTAATATACTATATTAAATTAAATATAAGGTATGGAATATTCTACATCCCAATACCTAAACTTAACAACTGCTTTATTAACTATTAATAAGCAGCAATTAGGAGTTTATTGAGGCAAAAGTCATAGTTAATGGTTAATATAAAAAACTGGACCTTAAAATAAAGTGTGACCAAAAACTCTAATATTGGTTGATAGCCACTATGATGCATCCCCAATTTTTAATGACTGAGCACCTTTAACTAAGACCCAAGTGTGAGACGGATATGAGGATTTTCAAGGTTCACCTGCAGTGGCCTGTAAAACCATCAAGGCCTGAGTGACATGGGCAGCTTTAGCACAGTCAGCCCTGTCCTGACCCAACCTCCATCATCCTGTGCACTGCTCACTCCATCCTCTCCCCCTGACTCCATGCAGGGCATCCAGTACTAGAAAGCATGCACATGACCCCATGCTCATGTGTATGTGCTTGTTCCAGACTAACATTTAGGCAAACACTATTTGTGGAAAATTACTATGAGTGTACTGTATGTGTGTGTGTGTATCAAGCCCAGTGCATATGACTGCAAAAGCTGAGGATTTATTGGATGTTTGCTTGTTTCTCACCCCTGAAGTAACTATGTTAGGCAGTATATATGTGTGTCACTGTGCAGTCCACTCTGCCATGGTCACTTTTAGATGATCTGCTTCAGCAGAAGGCTTTGAAAAGGCCTGCAAGGCCATGGCCTGATTACCGGACACTCACATACTAATCTGCCGAGGCCACATGACACCATCCTCCTCTCCCTCCCATTCCTTCTCTCTTTCCTCCACCCACATTTTTAACCATAGTACCCTTGCTCTGGCCTGACAAGGTTACGCCACTATGCAGTGAAATATCTATTGATTTCCACCATCAAAGATCCCTGCAGCCAGAGACGGCTTTGCTGCTTCAGATAACACTATGTCTTTTTTCTTACGCTCTCCGTCACACACACACACACACACACCACACACACACACACAAACACAAACACAAACACACACACCACACACACACACAACTGTCACAGTGCTCAGATTTCGTTCTCTAACTTCTCTCAGTTTACATGATGAGTCTTGTCCAGTGTTGAGTGTTATTAGCTTGGCCTTAGGGACTGGCCACCCTGGGGTCACATTAACACAAGTGCAGGTTTATTAATGACTGTAAATGAATTATATATCGAAAGAAAATATGCTGTTAGCTTAAACATTTTACTAGAAACTAAACAGTGTCCGTTAGTTCTTGCTTGTGCATTATTTCATCGATGCAAACAGAATACCATGCTAAAATACTGAAATACTCTTCCTGTAATATGCAATATTTATGAAATTGCTTTGCAAAACTGTTTCTGGAATTTACAACACGAAGATCAGTATGATCAGTGTATTGTGATTCCTGGACGGTTATAAACCGGTAAACTGGTAGTGAATGCAGCTTCTAAAAAGAATATGATAAATCATTAAAAAGTTAATAAACATTCAACGTTTATTAAGTATTAAATGATCTCATCAATTCATCAACACCTCTTTTTTTATTAAAATAACTGTCAATGGAACTTTTAAGGAATTGGAATGGTTAAGAGAAATCAGAACCAGAAAATCAGTAAATTCCTAAGTCCCATTCCTAATACTGAAAGTAAAATTTGAAGAGGAAGAGTTATAAGAATGAAGAAAGCGCATTGGTGGGCCGATACAAAGTAAAAAAGGTATACCAAAAAGTGGCACCATCCTTGTTTAGAGCTCACAAAAAGGAGAGTGTGTCCAAATTTAGGTTTAGAAATTATTCATAAGATTTTAAGTCATGGCATCATTCGCTTTTAGGGAAAATGAGATTTTATTATGCGGTTGCTTATGAGCGACTCCCACCCCAGACAGAGGAATGAATGGCTTAATGCCAAGGCCAATTGAGAGACACTGTTGAGGGCCAGGGGGTAGATTTTCATAAATTATTCATCATTATACAAAATAATCCTTAGCAGGATTGGGAAAGGGGGCTGAGGCGACGGTTGGGACTGGAAGCTGTTTTTGGTTGGGGGGTTGGGGGGGCGGTGTTTGAGGATTAGACATAAATACATCTTTCATAGCATCCAGGTCCAAACTGTCTCCTCTGAATATGGATTCCTATGGCTGTAATGTAACGGTCATGATGGCAATGGATAGTGGACATATTGGTTGTAGACGTTAAGGTGAAAGAGCGTGATGACCCGGTTGAGCTGAACGCTCTCTCTGTGAGATGCCCCCCTCCGACTGGAGTCCCAAATTCAGACACTGTGCCTGAGAGACCAGACACTTCATCACGACCTCGGGTGAGACCTAGACACACCCCGCCATACAATCGCATTGACACACACACCAGGGCACACCCTCACACGCAATCATTCACACACAGACATGTGACACACATAGACTACAGGACAAACCTCACAACCTTTAGATGAAAAGTTACATGATTGTTTACATATGAAAAATGAAAGAGAGAACAAGAAGAGTGAGATTGGGGGAAAGTTGTTCCAGTCACTTTCCATAAATGTAGTACACAAAGGTCTAGAACACTGTAAATGAAGTAGTGCGATCAAAACGATAATCGCATAACAATCCAAATAAAAGTTTTTGTTTACATAATATATGCGTGTGAACTGTGTATATTTGTTATGTATATACAAATACACACAAATACAATATATATTTTGAAAATATTTACATGTATTACATGCATATATTAATATTCAGTAAGTGATATTATATATAAATAATTAATATATAAACATACTAGTTCTCTAAATAATTACATGGTGTGTGTGTGTGTGATGGATATATACGTACATAATAAATATACAACAGTACACCACACATATAGTATGTAAACAAAAACTTTTATTTTGAATGCGATTAATCGTGATTAATCATTTGACAGCACTAAAATTAAGTCAATTTTATTTTCCAGTAAATGGCCAGATAAAAGAGGTGTTTGACCTTCAGAAAATGTTGATTTTCAACCTCAGGAGGCCAAATTAAATAATATATTTAGCTGATTTATTTTGTATTTAATTTATGGGATGTTGACCAACACTGTTACCATTCTGAACGGTCTAAAACATAACCTTTTGATGGGTTCGCTTTGAAAATGATACATATATGTAAAAAATGTAGCTGTACATTATACATATCTTTTTTTCCTACAAT
Source organism: Sinocyclocheilus anophthalmus (assembly GCA_018155175.1). NCBI lineage: Eukaryota > Metazoa > Chordata > Actinopteri > Cypriniformes > Cyprinidae > Sinocyclocheilus > Sinocyclocheilus anophthalmus. Next base: position 19,566 of record JADLZN010005579.1, on the reverse strand, counting down.
AGAATAGTTGAATTGAATAGTTTAAATAGTTCTGAATAGTTTGAATAGTTGAGCTTAACAATTGCCCGCTCTACAATTTTGATATAAATTGCAAAAATGGAATGAGATTATTGATTTGACTTTCTGCTGTAGAAAGTGCAGTGTTAGTTGTTGTATCTTACAATTTTCAAGAATTTGACAGGGTCAAAACCATGTGTGTATATACAGTATATATATCTATATATATATATATATATCTATATATTATATATATATTATATATATATATATACACAAATCATGGAAAGTGTGGGCAACGTTTTAGTCTGGAATCCATGAAGATATGAAAACCCTTTCCTCTGTATCTCAAGGACACAAACAAAAAGTTACTCTGCAACACTGCAATCTAATTCAATTTGAAGCCATCTGCTACTGCCAGCATGCAAAACCACACAGAGAACCATCACCCGTTCCCTGAAGAATCCTCAAGTGGGAAAGTGGGAATGTCCTTCAGTTGTGACTCAGACGCTAATGGACTGTACACATTATCTGTACTGTTTAAAAAGCACATCGAAAAACCAAGAAAACAAGCACACAAAAGCACACTTTTTCTATGCTGGTCCAGACTAGTTTATGCTGGTCTACCTGGCAGGACAGTAGCATCCAAAACACAAAATAAGCTCTAGTTACCCGCAACACAATTTTTCCTTCTTCATGGCTGTCTCTGTAAGTAAAACAGTCTCTGTAGACTATAATTTTCTCACCTCGTCGAGAATTTCCCCCCCCCCCCCAAAAAGACCCAGATCATATAAAGTTTTTAATACCTGTTACCAATCAAGACTTTTTTGACATATGAAATCGTGCCTTTCGGCTTGAAAGGTCATCTGCAAGAAAACCAGGTGTTGAAAATCATCTTGTTTGAAAGTCAGCGTGAACCCCCGCTGCTCAAATATCCACTTGTGTTCATCTCCACACAAGACCTTACACATCTGGCCCTGAAATGTCAAAAAAAAAAAAAATCAAGAACAATGTTCACTGATGGAGAATTTAGCATTGGAGCCAGTAAGCGGCTTTTAGTCTTGAATCACAGTGATAATTCTCCCGTCACCCATTGCACAGGGTTGTAATTACTGTCCCTCTTGTGTGAAAGGCCTGGACTGATCAGTCTCCCCCCGTTGGCTCACCTCTTCTATGTAACTGTGAACAAATGGCCTGAGAGAATCCAGAGCTCCTGTGGACTGCTAAAGGGCCCTTGATTTATGAAATTACTGCAAACATGATTGAGGTAGTGGTGATGATTATTGTAATAATAGAGCCACTTGATGAAAAAGAGTCAGCGCTAAACTAGGCATACCTAATGAGAACTTGCAGATTGGGGATGCTTGTGCGAAAGTGTTTTACATGAGAATGAGTGTGTCAGTTCCCTCTCTCTCTGTAAGAAACGGGGAAGCAGTTTGGCTGGGGTGAATCGAATACAATGTGGGAACTAGTAGCGTTCCTGAACACCCACTCCCCCCAACTTTACCGCCAAATTCAACTGCCCATTATTCTACAAACATCTTAACCCTGAACTCTTTACTATACTGCAGTATAATGAAAACACAACACTGTTGTTGAGATTCATTGTAGCTTTACATTTGAAAATTTAATAATAATAGTAATAATAATAATACAATTAAAAAGTTTGGATTAGGTATTTTTTTTAAATGAAAGAAGTCTCTTATGAGTAGCATTTGGACCAATCAGACACACAACTTTTTGTTATATTTAACAAATAATATCTAACAACCCCTCACCTAAACAAAGGGCCAATTACAAGGGTCTATGGACCCTTCCCCCAAAATGCACCTAACACCTCAGAAAGGCAGAACAGGCCTCTGTTTCCATGGCAACCAATGCTGATATCACTTGTTTTATTACGCCCCAGGAATGTGAGTGGATACCCATTTCCTACCTGTCCCCAGGCACAAATGCACAGTAGAAATTGACCTTTCTACTAATTAATTCATAGGAAAACCTTTCTTTGAATGAACACACATTTTCTTCAGGCCATTGTGTATATTATTGCTGTGTTGTATTTAATCTGTTGTATTATAGACTATTTTTATTCATGCTTACGATAAACCACTCATTCATATAAGTAACTCTACCATGTCTAGTATCTATGAATTCGTATTCTATGATCGAAACAAGAGTGTATATTATATGCTGATACCTATGCAACATATTGATGTTTTAAGAATTTTTACTAATTTGTGCCTCAACACACAAGCGAATTACATATGCAAAATACCATGCTTACAGACAAAGAGTCATACAAATCCCCAGTATTTCCAACCTCCCGATTGGGATTTCAGCCTTCCTCATTGGACAAGCCCATCTTGAGAGGCGTGAATCTCTGCAGGCTTTAAAAGGCCACACTCCATGTGACCCGCCCAGTCGGTGGTTCGGTCAGAAGCTAAGAAAATGTGAGAAAACGCTTCAGGATACCAAAGCATTTGTGCCAGGCCTTTCTTCGGCCTAGTCATTTCCATTCATCAAGTGACTCTGACTCAAAACTGGTTCTTTTCATCAACCAAATTCAGCAAGATCTTGGGCCTTAGGAATTTGTATCAGGAATCTCTTTCAGACAGCCGAGACTCGCAAGTATCATACTTAGTCTTATTAATTGATACATTATGTATCATTTGCACCTTTTTACAAAGGGTGTTTGAACTAAGAATCTGACGTTTTCCCTCAGGTTTTGGATCTGTTGAATATACATGCAAAGTGGTCCATAAAATTCATTCTTTATGCCTCTTTCTATGCTGAGTTAAACTTTAACCCTTTCCTATACCAACGGTTGTGTGTGTGTGTAGGGTAGTTAGGGGAACCCCCAAAAGGCCCTTTAATGTGTTTATGTAGTATGTTAGATAGTTTAAGTGTTTATGTAGTTATTAAAATCTTACTGGTATCACACCTGAGGTTGTTTATTGTTTGCTCATAACCGCAGTCCCTAATCATGCAAATTTATGCTACAAGCTCTTTGTAGAACTGTACAGTAAGAAAGTTATTTCCCTTAACCAGGAAATTAACGTTCTTAGAATTGACAAGACAGTTGACCCTGAGTGGTCAGCTAAATATCTACAGTGGATCTAATATATGAATAGTTAATTATAACTAGTTATGGTTAATTATTCATATTTCCCCATGAGCTGATTCGCTACATATGCTTGTGCTTTTACTTAATCAAAAATAGTGTAAAATCAGAACCATTGTGAAATACTGCTATTTCAAAAAATTGTTTTCTATTTTAATATACTTCAAAAGGAATTTATTTTGAGATGGTTAAAGGTGAATTTGGTTAAAACTTTTTCACACACGATTCTTCAGAAAATGGTGATTTGGTGATCAACAAAACATTTCTCTATTATTCAATGTGTGAGTACAGCGGTGCTGCTAATGTATTTGCAGAAAACTTATGATTTTTTGTGAGAATTGAAAGTTCAAAAGAAACAGCATTTTTTTAACTAGAATCTGTTGTAAAACTATAAATGTTTACTGTCCTGATCAATTTAAGGCATCCTTGCTGGATAAAAGTCAGTAAAAAATACATATTGTCTATGTAATAAATAATATTTATAAAAGTTCTATAATATATATATAATCTATATATACATTTTTATATATCTTTTATATATTATCTATATAAATTTTACCATAAAACAAAATATTTATATATTTTAAGATATATAAAAAAATAAAAATGTCATATTTTAAGATGTGTCACGTTTTAGATAAGAAATGATGCTTCTCTAATATCTCTTGGTAGTGAGTTTCAAAGTTTTGGGGCATAAGTAGTGGCCCTGTACCTCATAGGATGGGGGGGGGGGGGGGGGGGGTGATAAAAATATGTTTGTTAAGTAATGAAGTAATGAGATCCAGACTAAAATAACCATGGTTACAACAGATAAGGATTCCAAAAGGAGTTCAAGAAGTTTTCTGTAATATGGCCCCCTGCAGGACTCCCTAAAAAACCTCATACCCAAGGCTTGTCTGAGCCCCAACCACGCATCCTCAGCACTCCCTCCTGCCCAGGCTCGCTGGACCAAGCAGAGCGGCTGTGTGTTAAGAGCTGTTGAATAATAGTGACCTTTAATAAAGAAGGGTATCCCCAGACTTCTTTCCCAGACACGCACTGACCTTTCAAACCAGACGAGGGCCAAGAAAGGAGGTGAAGGGGCAGGGTTCAGGGGGCGGGGGGCGGGGGGGTTTCTCTAGGGTTCAGAACTATGAGGACTTTGAACTGGCTAGTCCCCGCTGTCCTGTTGTTTGTTTCACTCTGCCAGGGATCTCTCTTATCCCCTCCTTTTCCCCCCCTATTTTTTTTATTGTGTTCTGCATGCTGAGGCCTGAGCTGCTGGGCCTGAACCCTTGCTAATCAATTTCTCTGTGAAGACAAGCTCAGAGGCAGGACGAAGAAGCAGCCCGCGCTCTCTGACATCACTGGCTTTGACACTTGTGTCATTTCAGACAACGCTAAAGGATTACACCAAACAAGAGTAAAGATGCATAAGAGAGACGGTGCCAAATTTGAACCCCTCTTTGTTTCAAGACAGCCCCGGCCCATGAAAAATAAACAAGAGAAAAAGTACGTTGCGGGCGACACCTGACACTGTATGCTAAACTGTTACTCCGCCCCATCCATTCATTTCGAAAATGCTGAAGTGGGTTGCCATGTCCTTTTGTTATCTTCCTTTCTCAGACAAAACAGCCCTGTACACTGTACACTGGCCCTTAATGAATACCTATTGTCCAAACACTTCAGCTAGCTCAAACAGCCCTTTAAGATGCCCATGAAAAACTGGGTTGGAGATAAAGCCTTGGGTCTGCGTGACATCCCTCCTAGAAAAAGTGGTAAGCTCCTTCAGAAGACGCAGAAGGTCATGTGAAGGATCTTGCGTGGTTTTCTCTCCCCACCATATCAGCGCTTAGAAACAATGGCATGCATATGAGTGCCAAGAACGGTGGTGTTAGCTTTGACCTAAACAGTACTTTATTTATCATTTTCACTGAATAAATATATATATATATATATTGCTTTTTAAAAAAATCATACCTTGTTTCATTGTGTCGAATGATGATCGCATTCAAGAATGAGTGAGGACAAAACCATTAAGACGACTGACAGAAACAGTTCCCATGGGAAGAAAACAAATTATCTCTTTAAGTTCTCAATTTTTCTCCCACACACCAATTAAAAGGCAGGCTAATAGGTAATCAGCAGTATACTAAGCTAACAGGTTGTTAACATGACACATATCCTAAAGAAAACAAAATAATTATATTGTGAATAAACCCAAGTAGCTGAATTCAAAATGATGGAAACTATTCATTTCTGTCTGTTATTATGCTACACTCAACTAAATGTGAAGCAAACAATGAAAGATTAACAACTTTCACTGCACACTTGCTTTCTGTTCACTGATCTCTAGATGATTATAGATAATAGATATATGATATTCATTATATTATAGATCAGTGTCTCCCCAATGTTCCAAATCGTCACAGCCCGTCAAACATTACAGATCAGACACTCATATATCATTGAATTCCGAGTTTCTCACTTCTAAATACTTCTTCGTTTGGTCATTCATGTGCTCACAACTCATAATTACGAGATTTCCAACTTTACTTGAAGGGCTGTATTATAGCTTATGTTGTCTTGGAAGCTACCTGAAAAAAAGCAGATAAATGAATGTATGTATTTAAAAAAAAAAAACACAAAGCACAAACAGAGTAAAATAATATGTCATTTAAAGTCCCCTGATGCTCTACGTTGAGCTCCAATGGCAAATTCATCTGACAATGTATTTTTTGTTGTACTGGTACTGAATTAAGCAGTTTCCAGGCCACAACCCTCATACCACAGTATTCAGTTTGAACCCAAATCCCTTCAACTGGAACGTCCTGGAAGTTAATCTTGGGAATTCCAGTGTTTAGGCTTTAGGTTTCGAGTGCACAACAGATGTGACTGAGAGGCCTTTAATCTGGCCCGACAGGAAGGGACATCCACTGTAACCAATCAGAGCAGAGAGAACAGCAAGCTTGACATATAGCCCACACACGCAACATTCATGGACCAACAGAAAGCAGTCTGTAGATGCCTACCATGAGACCTCCATGTAAATGTTTTTTCACTGCATATTTTACTTTAATATTGTGACATATTTCTAAACAAAATAGCATATTTAATGAGGAAATCGTTGTATATGGTGTGACGTTTTGTTGGTAGCCAGTGGGTTGTTTATGTAAATCATGTTCTGTACAAGTTTGCTTTGACTGCTTTCCTTGGAGTTTGTTTTCCGGCTCAGGAAGAGGTGATATTATTGGCCAAAATAGGGCAAGTAGGGTTACTGAAGTAGTACCATCATTGATTTAATAAATCCTGCTGTTAAGATTTTGAGGTCAGGTCAGTCGCAGCTGATGTTCTTTATTGTTTTGAATTGTCATTTATGTTCCTGTTTCAGATTTGACCATCATAATTTGTCAAGGGCAAAGGTCAAGCTCTGACGCGCTCACCCTGGGACTTCGATACGCTGTTGTAACCACATCATAGCTCGACTGCTAAGCTTGGCTAATCCTATTACACCCACTTTCATCATAACCAAAACATCTCCATTAGATCTCTCTTTCACAGCACCTTTCCTCACTGTCAACAAAAAAGATTTGCCCTCTCTAGCCGTCTGATGGGGAGATCAGGTTCAGCTAAAATGACTGCCGTTTTTTTTTTTTTTTTTTTTTGTTGCCCCCCCCCGAGCTCGCGCGGGATGCCTGTGCTGGGAACATTTCCAGGTAGTTTGTTAGACTGTTGAAAACTCTTTTTACTTTGGAATAAATGCAATGTATAATATTTTACAATAAATATTAGTTTTCCTACTTTATTTTTTTGACAAAACAAATTGTAAACTACAAATTGTTGAAGGGGCAAACTAAATTGTAAGAATAATAATGACAGTATCAAAAACAGGTTTCCCCAAACTCAATGCCATCAGTTATCAAGATCAAGATATGACTGGCTCACGTGGGAATTAGATCACTTTATTTTGTCTCTGGCACTGGACAAGAGCCCAGATCTAATGGTGTGTTGAGCGCGGGGGGGGGGGGGGGGCCCTCCAAATGCAAACTTTGCATGCAACAATCAGGACGCAATTGACAGCACTCTGATCTAGTGACATACAGGCATCGTCAGATTGACAGTAATCTAGCCCAATAATGTTGGGGGATCCAATGGGGGCGGCAGTCATATTTCAGGGTGACCATGCCACTCTTTATCACAACCCTGCTAAAAGTGACAGTACGTGCGCTCATTGGCGCCCCTTCAGCTGGGACCGCCTAGCTCGCCTATGCCTAGAAACGGCCCTGCATGGACAGCAGAATTTCAAAAAGATCTTCACTTTTCTTAGCCATTACTTCTAAACTACTGGACTCAGTTATTTTTTTTCATGATCCACTAAGTCTGGCAACCAGAAAGTGTTGAAATATTTTTCTTGCTTAAATTATGAACTGTGTATCTATTTTGTACTTTAAATTTTGAATTAAAAGTATGCTTGTGCTTTCTTTAAAATAAACACCACTTCATTTGATACTTTTTTGTTTTGTGTAATGCAGTTTCTTTTTTCACATTCATGCATATTCAAGTGCACCGTTCAGATATTGTTTCTGCACAAGTATCTGCAGAACCCTGTGTAAATTTGAGTTTATATGTATAGTTAATCGTTTTTTTTCTAGGTCCTGATGCATAATTTTAATTTTTTAATATGAATAGAATCAAATAAATAATACAAATCTAAAAAATAAAAGCTATGGTAACCTAAACAATTAGTGAGATAAACCAAAAAAAAGTAATTATATCAGTTATTAGACAAATTACAACTGTCACTAAGTTGTGAACTCAATAAGTAATTCCCTATCATGTATCCTTCTCTCACACACAGGAGCACAAATAAAATTCCTGTCTCTCTTTTTCTCTACTCTTGCAAGGAGAGCATCTGTAGAGAATGTGTTCTCCTCATGGGAAGAAAGTCGACTCATTTTCCACAGAGGGAAATGACCATGCCTGAAAAAAAGAGAAAATCCCTATCCTAGAAAACCTCATGCAAAGCGACCTCTTTTTCTTTTCCCTTTTCTCTGCCTTAGTCTGAAGTGCTAAAACCGTTCTACCGGTGTCCTAACTTTCATTCTTAACTTTCATCTTTTTTTAGCATGATATTTTAAACCAAAGAGACTAGTGTGAAGCCAGTGAAGCATGCCACAAAAATCAGTGCTAACACAAAACAGGAGACAGCTTGCTCCTGAGCTTTAAAATATTCTGAAACAATAGAACCAAAACACATATTGTTGACTTTTGAAATGTCATGTGAGGAATGACTCATTCCTTGCTGTATACTGTGCCATGAGAAGAATACACAAAGCTAAACAAGTTATTTTCCCTGGATTGAATCAAGGTGCATCTGAAATTGCATACTATCAGAGTGGGCGCTTCATTTGATGTGGAACACACTTCCTGATTGTTAAAAAAGTATGTTCTATATAAAATGAATGTATGTAGTTTGAATGAAATCAATACTACATCCACATATGACCTTTCACAACTCCTCTCCTGTGGCCACATGGGTGTCCATCTCATGCACACTTCGGAATCTCGGTGGAAGTAGTAGTTTATGTGTGTGCTTTTTGCCTATTGTTTTACGAAGACTACAAATTCTACTTGTTTCATGTACTTTTTTTTATCTACTATATAGTAGGGAAGTAAACATATTTGGAGACACGGTTAGTCTTTAAAATCACTCTAAGAATTTAGATTTGGTGACAACATTTTAACTTTAAGACTATACCCACATTACCCACAGTACTACACAGTCAATGCAAACTATAATTACCAACAAGTAATATTTTGTACCTAGTTAAAATCAGCTGGCTGTTCATTTGAGGATTCTGTTTTTAAAAATTAAATGTGCTAGTGATTGTTTAAAAGATTAGTTCACCCAAAAATTAAAATTAAAATTTTACTCACCCCCGAGGCATCCTATGTGTATATGACTTTCTTCTTTCAGACGAATCCAGTCGGAGTTTTTGTCTTTGATCTTTCAAGCTGTTTCATTGCAGTCAGCGGGTGTTGCAGTTGAACAGTCCACAAGTCGTCAAATAAAATGTGCGCATCCATAATAAAACATGCCTCACACACACGGCTCCGGGGGGTGAATAAAGACCTCCTGTAGCGAATCAATGCATTTTTCTAAGAAAAATATCCATATTTCAAACGTAAATAACACTTTTCTCTCACTTCCGGTATCTCATACGCGGAAGCCGTTCCGGCGGATGACGCAGGACGTATGCGCAGCATGCGCGCCTCTGAGATATGCTAGTCTCGCGAGTTTGTTTATAGGAGCAAAGGAGGCAAAGTTTCTTTACTTTAGCAAAGGAAAACCAGTCTCCTCTTGGCTTATATCGAAATCCATTTTTCTTTACAAATCCTCGGTTTGTACTTCTAATTCGTGACCGGCGTTTTGTTTTGTTCTCTCTAAGCATGGTCATAAACACGCAATGCCTGATGTTTAATCATAAGCCGGAACGCTTCAATATGACGAAACCGGAAGGAGAGAAAAAGTGTTGATTCGTTTGGAAATAGGATATTTTTTCTTACAAACACACAGGATTCGCTACAGGAGGCCTTTATTCACCCCCCGAAGCCATGTGAGGCACGTTTTATAATGGATGTGCTCGCCTTATTTGACGACTGTTCAACTGCAACACCCGCTGACTGCAATGATAGAGCTTGGAATAGCCAGGACAAGTTTTTATATAACTCCGACTGGATTCGAATGAAAGAAGAAAGTCATATACACCTAAAATGCCTCGGGGGTGAGTAAAACACAGCTTCATTTTTGGGTGAACTAACCCTTTAATGGTAACAGAACTTTCTTTTGCCTGAACTAATTTTTCTAATTTAACTTTGAAAGTGAGTTTTGAAGGCTTTGATATCGGTATGGTTTGACAGATCTCTTTTTTTCTCCATCACACACCAGTAAATGGTTAATGAATATAGTTACAGTGAGTGTAACCTTATTTTGAACTAGAGCAAAGTGGTGTGTGTGTGTGGGTGTGGTGTGTGTGTGTGTGTGTGTGTGTGTGTGTTATATGCCGTGGGGACTTAATCCTGAATACACGATTCCCCATGAGCCGATGAGGTAAATATATATTGTTGCTTTCCACTATGGCCTATAAAGATAACGCAAAATAATATAAACTCACATTAGACACTTAACATTGAATAAAGCACATAATCATTACCTGAGATTATCAGTGTCATATTTTGTATGTTGTTCCTGCCACGACGTCGAAGAAAATAAAAACCGTTCCTAAAATAGAATACCATGTCGCTTATTGTCACGTGTCGCTGTCGCGGGTGGTTAGGACAAAAACTACATGGAAAAGATACTTTTTATCGCGTCGTGTCTGTTTGGGACACACGGTGTTACAGTTTGACCCCCCGCCCCCCAAAAATCTAAGCATAAAAATAATAATGACAAATTTAATTGAATCTGCAATTAGGGAAAGTGTAGAGAAGTCTGGGAATTAGCAGGAACAGTTAATTTGCATGGCAGACATGGAGATCCAGATTTTTTGTTTGTTCATTTGTTTTTAATATTCAACAGGCAAAGTTCTTCTGTATCTAAATGCAAAAAATGTTCATAATTGTTTGAATAAAACAGACTACTGGAGAAAAAAATCTGAATATTCATATTGTATAGTATATCATTTTATATATATATATATATCTATATAGATATATATCTTACTGTATATATAGGTTAGTGGACCTTGCGGGGTAGTGTTGGCAGAATTCGGCCAAAATATTGGGACCCTGTAGAGCGATAGAGTATCTGGAGGAGTCCCACAAGGATAGTAAACCCGACGGCCTCGTGTGTGTGTGTGTTGCATAACAGGATTCGTTCACGCTCTGTCACAAATGTACCTCTGTGTGCGTGTGTTGTAGGATCAGATGGCCCTGAACACATGGCCTCTCCCTGTCACACATGCCTGCCCTAAACTCTGAGCCTATCAATAATGAATGTTTTCCAGTGGCCGACACATTCGGACACGTCCCTCCACGGGGACTAAATCACTCACACACACCTACAGCCTCTTCTCTCTCTTCTTCATGCTCGTACAACTTCTACTACCTCGGTCATGCTCTCGTCCTGTATTCCTTCCTGCAGATCTCTTGTTCTCCTTTTACCACCTTTATTTACTGCCACACAACTATGTTGTTGCTGAGGTGTTTTTTTTAGCATGTTTCTATGCAGATACTAGAGTGTTCTGAGTGTTGTGTTCTACTGTTGCTGTATGGTTGCTAAAGTAGTGGTTCCTATCCTTTTTGATTCCCCTATTGTCCACAACAAAATGGGAAGGCCCCATAAACTTTACCCGCTGGTCATGATTACTTTGATTGTACTAACAATTTCTGCCTGATCAAAATATTTTAGAGCTTGGCATAACTAGAAATCTATATCCATCATAAAATTGCCCATTGAGTTTTAATATGTTATTAATTTACATTAAAATGAGTCCAGATTTTTTGAGAACGTGGTACATTTCGAAACCTGGATCTTCAAAGCTATATATATATATATTCTTTATTTTATTGGTATTATTTTTATTTTTTTAGGTGTTTAGATTAATTTACAGTATATTTATTTAATATCATGTAGGTCACTTAAGGCCACTTGGAAGTTTGCTGAGGCCCCCTAGTGTGTCCTGGCACCCTCGTTGAGGATCTCTGGGATAGTGTGTTCACGCTTATAATTTTTTGCACATGGCGCTATGTGCACGAATGGCTCCTGGCTTTTCAACCCCCTGATGAAGCCTCAAAATGAAATATCTAACCTTACCTGTTTAGATGTGTTGAAACTGTCTCATTAATGCGCCCCTCAGCGATCTTTCCCATGATCCTCTGCTCAGCTGTCTCGTGAGCGTGCTTTTTGGTGAACCATGATGATATACTGTAGTAATCTGGCTGTCATCTCCCTCATCTGACAGAACGGTGACGTTTAAGAGGAATATGAAGAAGCTAAATGGTTCATGAGAGATGGAGAGATGGGGTTGGAGGAGTACGTGCAGGCCAGCAGGGTGTCTCACAGCGGGAACAAAGGGATCTGTCATCCATAGGAAGGAATATAGAGAGAAATGGATTGACAAGAGAAGGCATGCAGAGCACAACCCATGGGGCTGCGTTCATCATTCAATTTCATTATTTCTTTTAGCATTTATCTCGATCATTCATTGTCTCTTTTTCTGCCTTTCTCTCATATCTGTTCCGTCATTGTCCACTGATGCCCTGTTTACCTTTCTTTCATGCTCTCATCGTTCATTCCTGTCTGAGGTTAGATCTGGTGAGAGTTGTATGTAAAAGTTAAGGTGTTTGAAAAACTCTGTGTCGTTGCTGTGTGCTGTGTTACCTGTAGGGGACCACTAGAAATTGCTTTCCGATAAAAATAGTGCTTTGTCTCTATAAATTGACCCATTTTTTTAACTCAACACTCAGTGGAAGCCCTAATGGGCCAGGAACACAAAAAGAGAGAAAGAGAAGGTAGAAATAAAACAGCACACACACAGAGAGAGAGAGAGAGAGAGAGAGAGATGCATATTTGCACTGATAGAGGTGACCTGACAGAATTGGGGCAGATTTTGTTGAACTGACCAGCTTTTTCATGACAAAGTTTTAAAAGGTGCTTGGAATGAAGGTTTAAGCCATTGAATATGGTGGCCATGACATTTTACACATTTAAGCCATACATTATTTTCAGTTTTCCTCACCCTTTCTTTCCTTCCTCATTATCTTCCTCTTCCCCTTCTTCTTCCCCTTTACCATCCTTTTCTGTTTTCCCTTTTCCCTTTCTCTTTCTTTTTCCCTTTCCATCTTCCTTGCAGATCCTTATCTTTTTCTCCTTTTGGACCGTGTACGTTGCGTTCATTCATTCGATTTAATGGTGTTTTTTTTGTGTTTTTTTAACGGAAAAAAATGAGAATTTGGCTTGATTTTATGTTTTTAGGCTCACTTCAGGGTCAGAAAATGGATTATTTTTTTGGTAGTGCAACTGAAGCAAATAATCAAATATGAGTGGCAAGGCACTGTCAAAAGATCTCAAGGATAAAGTTGTGAACAGGCACAAGTCAAGAGGTGGTTACAAAAACAATTCAAAGACTTTATCAATGCCTAGAAACACAGTGAAGTCTATTATTAAAAAGTGTATTTGGTACAACACAGACCCTCTCTGGATCAGGACGGCAATCAAACGATGAAAGAGCAAGGAGGAAAGAAACTGGTAGAGAGGCTAAAAAGAGGCCTACAGCAACTCTGAAGCAGTTGCAGGAATGTATGACAAAGAGTAGTCATTGTATGCATGACACAATATCACAAATTCTCCACAAATGTGGCTTGTATGGGAAGACGTCAAATTGAAATGAACTTGAGCAGAGGAGGACGAATTGTTGAATAAAGTCTTTTTTTTGTTTGTTTGCGCCAAAAATGTAATTCTCGTAGCTTCGTAATATTACGGTTCAACCCCTGATGTCACAAGGATTATTTTACAGATCTCCTTGCTACATTTCTGGACATTGATCGTGGTAGTACCCTTGCTGTCTATGGGAGGATCAGAGAGCTGTCAGAATTCATCAAAAAATATCTTAATTTGTGTTCCGAAGAAAAACAAAGGTCTTACGGGTTTGGAACAACATGAGGGTGAGTTAATAATGACAGAATTTTCATTATTGGGTGAACTAACCCTTTAAACCATTGAATCTGTGGAATGACTTGAAGACTGCCGTTCACAAACGCTCACCATCAAATTTAACTGAACTTTAGCAGTTCTGCAAAGAAGAGTGAGCAAATACTGCAAAGTCGAGATGTGCAAAGTTAGTAGAGACATATCCCAACAGACTAAAGGCTGTAATTAAAGCAACAAAAGGGGCAGTCGTGGCCTAATGGATAGAGAGTCAGACTCGTAACCCGAAGGTTGTGGGTTTGAGTCTCAGGTCTGGCAGGAATTGTAGGTGGGGGGAGTTGAATGTACAGCGCTCTCTCCCACCTCAATACCACGACTGAGGTGAGACCCTTGAGCAAGGCACCAAACCCCAACTGCTCCCCGGGCGCCGCAGCAATGGCTGCCCACTGCTCCGGGTGTGAGTTCATGGTTTGTGTGTTCACTACTGTGTGTGTGCACGTTGATGGGTTAAATGCAGAGCACAAATTCCGAGTATGGGACACCACACGTCATGTCACTTTCACAAAATACTGACACAATCTCTTTTCCAACACTGATTCTTAATTTTTTTTTTTATGACATGTTGGTGTTATATCTTTCCCTTGGATTTTATAAGTTGCACTGAGTAAACACAGCTGGATAAAACAAAAAACTGTGCATGTCTTCATTTCAGGCTGCAAAGCAAAAAAAAAAAGTGATTATTTTAAAGGGGGTGATTCTTTTCTATACTCTCGTACAGTGTTGTTGTGGGGTTTTATATAAATTTCACAGATTATAGTGAGTTTTAGAGAGTAGTCTACACAATAGTTAATTCCTGTCCTATCTTGGGCAACTTAGGCATCACTACTCAGAATTTTCTTCAATTCTTTTCATCAAGTATTTCAAGCTTGTTTGCCGTACCAGTGCGTTTGGATTCTGTGTTTGTTTGTCTTTCTGTCTTCTGTCTTCAGAAGAGGGACATATAGGCACTGGTTCTTCCATTGTCTCCATTTGTAAAACATGATAATAAGTGTGTTCTGTTGTCTAATTTTCATTGTTTACATCACCAAACTACACTACGCTACTAGTGTGGTCATTTCAACAAGGTGAAATACATTGAAGGAGGTTAACCAACACCATAATATTAAGCTATTATGAAAACAGTCTTCATCCCATGTGAAAGTACATCATTCAGCCGACTCTTCACAAAAACACAATGTATTTCTAAAGGAATAGTTTACCCAAAAAGCGAAAAATTCTGTAATCATTTACTTTACTCTCATGATCATTTCCAAATCTGTTGACTTACCTTTTCTCTGCACCCTAATAAACAATCTTATGAAACCATTAACCCAAATGTAGAAATTTCTCAAAATATCTTCTGTTACGTTCCACAGGGGGGAGAAAAAGTCATACAGGTTTGGACATTTGATTTTTGGGTGAACTATCCATTCAATGTGTAAAATGTTTTAAATCAGCACCAAGTTATGCTGAATTCAAATAAGCTGTACATACATAATCTTAATTAATGGTTCCAGGTTCCACAGTGTGTTGGCATTGTTACGTACACACTGTTCTGACAAGCTCTGTATAATGATAATAATGTTGCCTGCTGTATAATTGTGTGGATCTTTGATGCATCGTCTCCTGCATCACATGCACACAGTTGGAAATTGTTTCGGTAAGCATGACTGGACACCAGTAATAAGCCAAAGGCTTGGAGTGGATGAGCTGCAGACTCGAGGGAGCACATGTCAGGAAATGTATGTGTGTATGTGTGATGTGTGTTTTGCTGTGCCCTGTAGTTCTGGCAGGATTATAACTCATTTCAAGTATAGAGTGTTTCTGCTCCTGGCCCTCAGCACCATGGCGTTGACACTCACACTCCTTGATCCGAGCCCCAGGTCCCCACACACCCACACTGATGAAATAATTAGTCTAACTGCTGATCCCGAATGATTCTAGCTGACCTTAGATCACCTAGTCTACACGAACATGTACACACACACACACACACTTACCTTCTTCTTTTTCTTTTCCGTTTAGTACACACCTGAACTCTACTCTGTCTACTAACACACACACACAACTTGTAACCTTGTCCTCCCTGTTTAAAATGGACTTGATTGGTCCTCAATGAGTCAGCAGTCTTTTCCTCTTCTTCAAGTCAAAGAATTAAAGGAATAGTTCACCAAATATGAAAATTTGCTGAAAATGTACCCTCAGGCCATCCAGGATGTAGATGAGTTTGTTTTTTTATCAGATTTGGAGAAATTTAGCATTTTACATCACTTGCTCACCAATGGAAACTCTGCAGTGAATGGGTGCCATCAGAAAAAGTCCAAACAGCTGATAAAAACAAAACAATAATCCACAAGTAATCCACACAACGCCAGTCCATCAATTCACATCTTGTAAAGTGAAAAGCTGCTTATTTGTAATAAACAAATCCATTATTAAAATGTTAACTTCAAACGTTCCTTCCAGATGGTCCATAATATTGCTTTCTCCAGTAAAAGGTTGTCACTTTTGAATCAGGAGAGAAATATGCACAGTTCAAGCACAGTTTACAAGCAAAAACAGTTCTAAACAAAAATTTGTGTGGATTTTGATATAAGAGGACAACAGGAGATACTTTTCACGGGAGGACAGTGTATTATGGATTATGACTCGAATTAATGGCAGAAAGCGAACGGTAATTAAAAACGTCGGACAGCACCCATTCAGTGCAGAGATAATGCTAATTTCTCCAATGAAAGAAACAAAACTCATCGTACTCTTGGGATGGCCTGTGGCGTGAAGTACTTGTCAGCAAGTAGTCATTATTGGGTGAACTGTCCCTTTAATGCCTTTGTGTAAGCGACCGCCAATAATGTGCTTACCGAGAAAAGAGCAAAGGAGTTTGTCTTGAAGGGGCTTGTTGTGTTATTTTGTCTTGGAAATTCCCCAAACGCTCAGCTGGGTCTAGCCAAGGAGAGAGGCAGAGGACGAGTGCGCTGCTACAGCTGTTGTGGGGTCAGCAGTGCAGGGACGAGCAGGTGTTCTACCAAGGAAACCCACCTCTCGTGCTGACCTGGGGTCAGTCTGTTGTCAGTCTTGTAATGGCCTCCATGAGAACAGCAGTGCACAGGGCTGTTCTTAGACCTGTGCTTGAGGAAGTTTCGTAAAGTGTCTCAAGTCTGGTTAAAGGAAGAAAACACGGCTGCTTGCTTTATTTTTAGTGCTGTCAAATAAAAGGTGTTACTGCTGATCTCTGCAATTACAATCTCATTAGATCTCATTACAACACAACAGCATGTTTTTGCTCTTTGAAATGAATTGCAATTAATTAGACTAATCATTATTCAGTGAAATACTGCAAGAAAACCTTCTGTTTATGTATCCCCTCTTTATTTGTTACTGAATCATTCGTTCAATTTTCTCATCTGACGTCTTTCTCATGACCCCATCATTCTGCAAACTTGTCAATGCTCACTGGTGTGTTAAATCCGTTCTTAGTAAGCAGTTTTTGGATCGCTTCATACCTGTGCAAACATCTATCCAGCAACATCAGTGTCTTATACCAGCTTTTTTAGAGGAAATTCTCATTGACGTTTTGCTGTGGTCTTACATAAAATCAATTCACCCTTAATAGTTACAGATTTTGTAGCCACAGCAGTGAAAAGTTAATGTTAAAGCAAGCACTTTTCACTGTATGTGGGTCTTGAGTGTTGTGTGTGTGTATGTGTGGTGCTCTGAAGAGGATTTTATGGTTCTGACTTGATTGCCACAGACTCAATATTTCTTCTTACCCCTCTATTGTTTCCTCTCTCATCCATTTCTTAACTTTCTTCTTTTCCATCTTTCTTTACACTCAGGTTTCAAAATGAACACTCCATAAATGCCAAATTAGTGAGTAAAAATTGGCTATGGTGAATAAATGAATCAGCACTGTCACTACTCATGATCTGCAACATAATACATGGTTTAAATTGTTTCATTTGAATCGTGAGAATAATAGTCTGGCCCTTAATGATGTCAACTAAATAATAAGAGAAAAATATACTTTCTGAATAAAGTGAGTGCAAAATACAGTAGGCCGAGAAGAAAGAAAGATAGATAGATAGATAGATAGATAGGATAGATAGTAGATAGATAGATAGATAGCTAGATAGATAGATGCTTGATTCACTCTCCTTACAGTGAGGCAATGTAAAAAAAAAAACTGGTAATTATTTCAAATTTTTTCCTCATTTTTAACACGGTTAAAACCTGACAATTTAACTTCCCGTATGTTGTTCGGGCACTTATTCGGATCTGCATGCATAACTAAATGGGGTCGGTACGTACATACCATGAGAATACAATAATCGTAATTGTTTGAATTAACTAGTCCTATGCTTACAAAAAAGCTTGGGATTATTTTTAATAAAAATAAAAAGAACAAATGTATGTCATTCATCTGTTTGTTTGTTCATCTCATTCTACATTTTTATTATATGTTAATTTACTTTTAAATTCATCAGTATCTCATTCAGTATATTTTAATATTACTGAATTTTCTGAAATTTTCAGTATTCTGTCAATATTTACTCAACCCTTTGTTGTTTTAAACCCATATGCTGTTATTTAAGTATCTTGATGTAGATTGATTCTGTTCAACTATAGTTCATGTTCTCATCTGTTACGCTCCTTAAGGGACAACAAAAAGAGCAGTCCATATTATTTTCAAAGTCTGAAAAAGCATACTTTATGTTCCACTGAAAAGCAAATGTGTGCAGATTTGGAATAATATGACTAAGTAAATAATGACGAGATACATATTTGTGAGCAAACTATCCCTTTAAATGTTAGTGGAAATGTTGTGCTTGTCTAAGAGGCTGATGAGGCAACTCTCCTGTCAAAATGCCAGTCCTCCCTCCTGATTGCTAGGGGATTCAGAGGATTCAGCACACTCTCAAGCATCCAGCATCTTCTTTAACTTCATGCAACATAACATATCAAAAATCCTTCTGTAATAATCAGATTTCCCTAAATCGCACAATCCTAGATTAAAAAGGCAGGGGAGAGAGGGTAAAAAGAAAGTGAGAGAGACTGTGCTATGTTGTGTAACACTTGTGTTTTTTTAAGCCAGTGAAAGAAAGTGGCTGAGCAGCAGTGAAGCAATGAGGAATGAAGACACTAAGTTATCGGTGCACTCACTGAGCCTTGTGTGCTGCTCTGACACCTGCTGGAGGTTCAGAGCACTGCAAGATGGGAACCAAAAACACAGCAGAGGTGGAATAAACTGCTAGAGGTCAACCTAATCCCTCTTCTCCTTTATGGAGAACAGATTTCCCTTCATGTTGAATAAGAAATGGTGGATGCCGCACACTGGTGGTGGATGAGGAGATACCCCCTGACAATGTAAAGCGCTTTGAGTGCATAGAAAAGCACTATATAAATGTAATGAAATATTATTATTATTATTATTATTAGGATGATGCTACGCCATTGTTATGGTTAAGGCCACTCATGATAAAGGCTACACCCGTAGGATGATCTTAGTTTAGCCCGCAAGAGGGCCAGGGAAACTTTGCCTGTGTATGCAGGGGCTCCTAATTATTGTCAAATTGAGAAGAAGTCAGCAGGTATTATACATGACTGTTTCTCAAGTGTTTTAGAAATTCCCTGCATCTAATTTTGTTGCACATATAGGCACACACTCATACTCCATCATCTTCTGTCAGCTGGAAACTCCAATTCAATTAAATTTGACAATTAATTAATTAAAGTTGGCAGAGCTCTTTACACTGAATGGTGTTTAATGTCCAGTTCAAGCCTA
>JADLZN010005578.1:32422-205005 GCA_018155175.1 Sinocyclocheilus anophthalmus | reverse complement strand
GTTTTGTATTTTGTCTCTTTTTCCCCCAACCAGCTTCAAAGCTCCAGAGTCTGAGGTGCAAGTGTAGATTTGGACTTGACCGATGAACACCACTTTAGAGAATGCAGTGCTAGCAGATTAAATAGCATTTTAATGCACTTTGTAATGATCTTATATGGGCACCTCCTGTGCCTACTTCTCATATGCCCTTAAAATCCCCTTACTGAGCAGATCCTCCTCTGTCTGAGTCTTCATTTGTGTGTCGACCATAGTGGGTGGGGAATGCTTTGTCTAGATGAAGGGCATTGCTGACAGCCTCATATTTTGCTGTCCTTGTAAACATTGAGCAATAGAAAAACAACAGAGCATGACACCTTTATCAAGCCAGTAGCAAAACTACAGAAAACGACTAAAAACTGCCATTCATGGTGGCATGTAATGGCAATGCACATATATCACTTAAAGCATAATGGCATGTAGTCAAAATGGCCATATTAAAAGAGAACCAATCAGACTTCTTATCAATGTGCCAATGTAATTAATGTGCCAGCACCGGGATAGAGCTGTAACTGAAGATCAGTATTAGCTGTCTCATTAGCATTTTAAATAAGATTGAGATTAGTTACATTGGCAAAATTATGTGGCTACCAGCGCAAGTTTGGGGCCAATTTGGGCATTTTCCCATCACCATCCAATTAGATCTTTGACACTCACATTTCACCTCTATTTCACAGAGAGCAATTAAATGTTGAGTTGAAGCTTTAGAGAAGAATGAGGAAAAGAGAACGGAGCTTATTTAGCTTGCACAAAGAACGACAGAGAAGTTAATGAAGAAGAGAATAAGAGGCGACAGAGATGAGCAGCTAAATAGTTTGGACTAAAAAGGTGTCACTGAATATCACTGGACAAGCCCATTAGCTTTCCATTCCAGGTAGCTTCCCAGATTTACTTCCTATGTTTGGATGCAAAATGAGCAAAAGGGGAAAATATGTTGCCAAATATCATCAAAAGATATTCATTTTGAAAACCTGAAAAAACTGACCTTAAAAAAAGGTTGCTGACCAAACCTCCTTAGAAACTTTTGTCATCTGCCATGTCCAAGCTTATGCTCTTTCTAATGCACATTTAAATGTACTAGTTGTAACATGAATTGTTGAGGTGTTCTAAAACAATAAAGGAAATATTAAAAAAAAGGGGGGGGGGGGCGGGGGGGGGGGGGTTAAGCGAGGCACTTCCAAGGCAAGTACTTGGGGCCAAATTTGTTAAAATATTCACAGATTTCAATATTATAGCCACAAGAGTCTAACATGATTTTAGTATTAAAAATAATTTACTAATCTTTTCTCTTTCGTGCTTTACAGCTCAAATAATACACACATTCTAACAGAACATTTTATTTAAATGCTTTTATTAACAAAAATAGGGTCACACTTTATATACAGTGGGGCTTAACTATAATGTATACATCAAAAAATAGTGCATGCAAAACACTTCATTGACATTGGGATACGGGTAAGGTTAGAGACAGGTTTAATGGTTTGGGTAGGTTTAAGGGTGGGTTAAGGTGTAAGGGATGTGTCAACAGTGTATTTATAAATGTAATTACATAAATTAATTATAGATGTAATTACATGCAGGTTTTTTTAAAATATATGTACAATGTAAAACATGTATGTACACAGTAAGTGCAATGTATCAAATTATTAATTTTAATATAAGTACATATTAGTTAAAGCCACCTAACATAAAGTGGGACACAAAATACAAATATCTGCTTTTAAATACTTCAAAAAGTGGCCCCATCGATTTCCCCATTGAAGAGCTTCACATAACCTTATTTTTTTAATAAAACATTTATTTTTCATTGACATTGTCACACGTGCTGTTCATTGAGCTTCTTAATGTATTGAACCTGAAATATTCCTTTAACTTCCCAATGTATGCCCATCTAAATATGATGTGACCAACTAAAAATAACTTGAACATTTTACTTTGATGTCACGATTTGCAGCAGATGACTAAAATGTCAAAATAAATAACTGTACACAAAAGCCTGTCTTATCTGAAGCAAATCATCTAAGCAACCAATATTGGCGGTGAGACATCAATCTGGCAACATATAAGGTATATATCACAGCAACAAAAACAAACCACTTCAAACTCATGATCAAAAACAGCCAAACTTGGCATCATTTCCATCATTGGGCTTCTTGCTGAAAAAACAAAACTTTAATCGGAGTCAAAAACATTACTGAGTTTAATAACACACAGCATATGAAAGGTCAAATGCCCCAGCATCCCTCAGTGCACAGATGTTTAGCGCAATAGCATTTTTCACCCACCGCTGCTGCATAATCTCTGCTGATCATAGACTTGGCATCTACCTGTATACTCATTAATTGATTCCCACCGGTTCACCTCAATGGCCGTGACCTAACTGACATTGCATCGCCCCGTAAATTGTCCTATTAAATCAGGGGATCTCGTAAACTTGCCGAGCAGGGATGTCTTGCGCAGGGCAGGTCAGCGTTGGCTATCAATTATATGTCCAGATGACCTTCTGTGGCCTCACAGCGGGGCGACTGCTGACCAGACAGTCACTTGTGAGTGTCTAGATCAGAGCGCTATTTATGTTTGCAGTGTTTTCCTGTTTAACAGAATGGATTTATTAATCTGCTTGTGTTTAGCCTTGCACAGGTCATACAGGGATCCAACTGATCCCATGCTCTTTCTATTATTGATTATGTGGCCTTGGATGATGTTGTATGTAATACCCAACACGTCAGCCTATTGCTGAGTATTAAATGTCTGTGCTACGGACATGATCGATACATAAAATCATGTGTCTTGTTGAGGGACTATTGCTTTTCAAGGTGATTAGACTATTAGTGCCTGGTAGACGATAAATTGAAAAGAAAAAAAAAATCCTGTAGACTTACAAGAGGAATGAATTAAAAAGCAAGCAACTACGTAGAATACCACAGCAACTGCATATCCATGCTCTAGCATCCACCTAACAAAATTGCTACCAACTGCTTAGAAACCACCCAGAGCACCCTGGTAACGATCTAGCTACACTGTAACAACCACCTGGAACATCCTAGAAAAAGCTAGGCAACACTCATAACTACGGCTGTAAAACGATTAATCGCTATGAATCACATCCAAGATTAAAGATTAATCGTTTGACAGCCCTACTCATAACACAATATAAACCACATAGCAGCCCTTTAACAACTAACTATACTACCCTCAACTAGACTAGCAATCACCTAGCAGCCACCCAATCACATAAGAATGCATAGGATGACAAAGCAACACCAAAACACCCCAGAAACTGGTTAGAAACCAACTAGAACACTATCGCAAATGCATAGTAATGCCCAAGCATCCACATCAAAACACCTTACCAACCACCCAGAGTACCCAGTAACCACCTAGTTATACTATAAGAACCACCTGGAACACCCTATGGAATGCTTGGTGACATTCATAACACAATTTAAATAGTACCCTAGCAACCAACTATAGCACCCTAGCAATCACATAGGAATGCCTTGCAACCACCATAACATCATAGCAATGACCCCGGCAAACTCCCAATCATATAGTAATACCTAGCTCCACCAAAACACTCCAGAAACTGCATAGCAACCACCTAGAACACTATAGCCATCACAAAATAATGCCCAAACAACCACCTTAAAATACCTTACCAACTGCTTAGCAACCACCCATAGTACCTTGGCAACCACCTAGTCACAGGGCAAGAACCACCCAGAACACCCCAGCAATTGCTTTGCAACTACTCGTATCACAATATAAACCACAAAGCAATCCCTTAACAACCACCTACAATACTCTGGCAACCACATATGTAGGAAAACTTAGCAACCACTTATCTGCAGCCTAGCAGCTACCCAGGACACCCTGGCAACCACCCATAACACTATAACAATGCCCCACTTTAACCAACCACCTAGACTACCTAGAACAGCGGTAGGAAAACTGCACAAATCATGCCTTAGCAGACTGCTACAGAACGAGACAAATTTGATTTCCTATACAGCCATCGACTATTAGCGGCTTTGTAAGGCTAGACCAACAGCACTAGTCATCTTTGGCATTTGAATGGAGGATGAAATCAGCCAAGTGACTAGTCACATGACTGGCCTGGTGTGACACACCTGCACATACAGGAAAGAGAAATGAAGAACTAAACAGTGAAAGTGAAGAATAAAACCCTCCATACGGTAGTGTCAATGCTCAAGAGGCTTACGGCACAGCAACAGGTGGAATCAAACCATTATGAGAAATTCGCAGGCAATGAGCCCATGTTTTGTTTCCTCAACAAATTAAGCCTAATTTTCTTGAAGAGATAGACTGTAGCAACTTTAGATGTATTAGCAGACGGCAGGAGGAAACACCAGAGCACCTGAAAAATCACTAAGGGGCATACACGGCCCTGAAGAAACACTGAACAAAACAAAAGAAGGAGTAAAAGAGAGCTAATCCAGCCAAAGCCAATAAACACTCCATAATCATAAGAAGAAGGGACACGGGAATGTGTGTTCCAAGTGTGATTACAAACAACAGTAGAGACAAAGACAGTCCAACATAGCGAAAAGACGGATGAATAGGGAATGAAAGGAGAGACAAGGGGATACACCAAGACAAAAAAAAAAAAAAAAAAAAAAAAAAGAGATACAGAGTAGGGCTGCACGATAAATCGAAATGAAATCGAGATCGCTATTCGACAGAAGCTACGATTGTCATGCGTATCTTTCAGTGAAACACAGTTCTGTGATCAGCAGTAAATCTCCATCCAAAGACCAGAGGGCGCTCTCGCGCTGAAACTCAAAATACGCCTCGCAGAAGAAACCCAGAAAATGCCTATCGCGGCAGCTGAATAAACAGAAGATTCAACAGCTTTCATTGAATCATCGTGACTAATAAACACACGACTACGACAATATACGGTTTATCTGAGTTCTTATTATTATAATTTATTAAAATAAAGTATATTTATAATGCAATGGCTTTATCACTGCTTAAATACTATGAAATATGTTGCGTGCCTTATTCTGTGTAAGAAGAAGCCACATCATCTCACATATGGATTTATTTCAAACACTCGACTGACGTTATGAAGTGACTTTGGAGTGACAATATATCAATGCACTAGGGATGCACGATATATCGGCTACCATATCGGTATCGGCCGATAAATGATAATTTTTTCTGTTATCGGTATCGGCCCAATAAGAAAATTTGGACGATATCTTAAAGCCGATAAATAATGCATTATTGCCTTCAGAGACACTTCAGATGCGCGCTGTTCGTTTGCAGACTTTTGTGCAATTGTACGTTGTAATAATGTGTTTACTTGATGTATATCTGATTTATCTCATAAAGAATGCGTTTGGTTAAGTTAAAAGAGCGCTTCAGTTTACCGGTGATAAACACAAACAGCAGTGCACAACATTAATAAATATGATTGGGAATGTCGTGTATATAACACTCTAATGAGAAAATTATTATAATAAAACATTGTGAATTCTATGGGTTTAGTTGCCGTATTTCAGCGCGTTGTTATGGGAAGAGCACATCCACAACAGCATCACACATTCTGACTATAGCACGCAAAAACTGCATCATTTTGTACATATACAAGTTGTAATATTATGTTTATGTTGTATTAATATTAATCTCAGGATGCGTTTCCTTGAGTTAAATAAGCTGCCAGTAAAACGCTTCAGTTTACCGTGTTCATCCAGCTCTTCAGCTTCAGCACGTGCAGCTCAAACAGCTGCTATTTAAAACTGGTATTAATTTGTTACTTTTTCAAAATCATTGACACATTATTAATAACAACAACCACTTGCATTTTTATCTTATTATTTTCATCAGCAATATGGTTTAATAATTAAAATCATTTAATTATTGTCCATACAGAGGCTATTCCGTTTTATTGATCCATGGCGCATGCATTTTGATTCTTTACACATGTAATGATGACCAGTGACTTGTTTGCATTATTTATGCATTATTTTATTTATTTGTAAGACTTTTTTATGACTAAATTTGGTAATGGGAGAGTAAAATTATTTTTAAAACATACACCGTTCAAACTAGGCTGCTTATGTTGAAGTGTTTGGGATGTGGTTTTAATGAGGAGACCTTTTTTGTAATCAGGCTCTCAAAAAGTATATAAAAAATTGGATATAGATTTATCGGCCAACATATCGGTTAGCGGCTTTCAAAAATAAAGAATATACGGTATCGGCCAAAATTTCATATCGGTGATCCATAAAAAATGTGGTATTTTCACGTGCTTTCAGGTGGAGCAGCATTTACTTCACAGAGCCGCAGTTCACGGAGAAGCTATGCAAAACAGCTGTCATTATCGCGAACGATTTCATAATCACGCAACACATCAGCTGCGATTTTTGCGTAACTTGTCAGTGAACTAAAGCTATGTGTAGTAAATACTGCTCCATCTGAAAGCACGTGATGATTTCCTGCTGATTACAGAACCGGCATTACTATCAAAATGCACATGACAAATCGCATTCGATTAATCGTGCAGCCCTAATACAGAGAAAAAAAATTCTCTCTAAATGTCACTGAAGGGCTTGATGAGACATCTGTGGAGAAATTAAGCCTTTCAGTGTTTTGTTTTGATTTTCTAACAAACTTTGTTTTGGCTACAGCTGCGGGAACATTAGAGTCAGGATAGAAGAAAAATGATCTGTCACACTCGGTTATATTATACTAACGCCAATATATCACTCTGTGAATTTCACAATGCTTTAGACAACACAAAAAATACCAGTGTTTGATGGAACAAGTGTTTGTGTGCAGAGCTCTCAAATTTGCTGTACTTTTACTTTAAACTAGGTATGGGCCAGGGTGGTCCACTAGTAGTCCAATAACCAACCAGTCAATTAGTGAGGTGAACCAGAACATAAGCAAAAAGGGTAACCAAGTAAAAATATTCATAAGTATGATCGTCCAGCTGTGGGTGTGCTAATAGTGTTAGCCTAAGCTAAGCATCCAGTTGCTAGCCAGCTCCAAAAAACAAGACAACTACCGAAAATAGTCTCTTTGTAACAATGGCACATAGACTTTATTAACCACAAAGCGATGAATTTGCCTTCGAAAGGAAGTGTTTTAATGGGTTGGCAGCAGCAATTTCAGCACCTGAAAATAACATTTTCAGTTTCAGCAATAATAGTTCTGAAATGCCGATGTCATGGTGCCGTTTAAATAGTTAGTTAGTTTGTGTTTAACACCATTCCAGCTTCTGTGGCTATTTTCATGGAAAGAAAATTTATGGCTAAATTATATCAGGTTTTTACAATTTATTTTCGCTAAGAACTCTAAAACTGTATTTGGCTTAACTCTGTTAAAAATCTCTTCAAAAGAGTTAACTGAAATAAAAAAATCTCAATGAGTTAAAACCAGCACAATCTGCTGTTTATTAGCACATCTCCATTGACACATTTGGAATGTGTTAGCATCTAAGCAGCGCAAACAACGTGGAAAGCTAACAGGTAACCACTTCAACTGTGGACGCACTTCACCTTGGCCAAAAATTATGCTAGCATAGCAATATGTAAAATTTGTTAGGCTTTACTACAACTGGTTTAACTTATCACCTGAGAACACGACCTAAACAGAACACTGAATTTTTGGTTTTCAGCTAAATTAAAACTTTGATTTGAAAACTAAATGAAAACTAATTTGTTTTTCCATACAGGTTATGGATATTTATCCCAATTGTCTAATGACTGTCTGTTAGTTAACCTACTAAAATTATGTTTTTTAGAGTCACATGGGCACCAAGCACATGGACATAACACTGCATAATTAAACATGTCCTCCTTGACAAGTTTTTCAGACAAACCACCAACTAAAACATGTTTTTTCACTTCGCTACCCACAACATTACTACACTTATTTCAGCACTATTGAACTAATTTAATGGTCATATGAGAAGGATGTCATGGAGTACAAGTTTTAAATTTTGGCATGGGTATTTGAGAATTGATTCCATCAAAATGAGTCATCCAACACATACATCCCTGTAGTATTTACACCTGAAAGAATCACCATCCTCTCTGCTTGTGTCTGAGTGCTGTGAGAGCACATGAAAAGGCAGCAGCACTCCATGGCAACTCACACCTCCGTTACAGCAGAAGAGATGACGGTCATGTCTGTGGACCGCGGCCTTTTCTTTCCCTCAGCACACGAAGCTGAGGAGACCTAACCATATCAGAGTTAAAGGTATTGTGTGCACGGGATAGTTTACCTAAAAATGAACAAACAATATATTTTGAGAAATATCTTAGTTTTTTGTCCTAACAATGAAAGTCAACGGTCATAAAAAGTTCTTATATCCTAATTTTTATATTATATCAAACATCTTTTGAGTTCCTCAGTAGGAAAAAATAAAACACAGAGGTCTGAACTGACTTAAGAGATGAACTATAACAAATTGGTTAACTACATTAGTTAACATGACTAACAAAAAAAAGACTACAATACATCTACAGCACTTAATCTACTGCACTTAATTTTGCTTACAGATCTACTAAAATGTGAATAAAATTCAAAGAATAAATACTGCAACCAATTTATTGCTCGTTTATTATTATTAATCTCATTAATGAGACCTTACGGTGTTACCCTGTTTGTGAAAATCAACAGAATTCTGCATAACAGACTTGCATATGCTAAAATGTGTTAAATAACATTCACACCAAGAACAATAACTAACATTATAGTCCATTTGTGTGGATGCTAGTTTAGTTATAGATTATGCTTAGTGCGAATGGGCCTCAAAACTGCGCAGTCAGTGCTGCACTTTTATTTGTAGCTAAAACACAACCAGCTAAAATCTAGATATATGTAATAAACAAATGAAGAATGTGTTCCAACTAAGCAGAAATAAAGAAAGCTATCTAAAGAGTTCTATGCATGCCATTTGTGACCTAACAGCTAGGCCTGTTGCAATAATCAATATATCGACTTATCGCGCAATATATGTACATGACCTCAATAATTTTTGGTGACGCAATATATCGCCCATTACATTTACTTAAAAATTAATGCCACCATGTTTGGTACATTGCACCAGTGTCTTTTGCAGCTTCTCATTCATAACGTGGTGTAGTCATGAGGTGCTAGTACAAATTTAAAAAATGCTTCTACAAAAAAAAAGTTTCATCTGCAGATTTGATCTCGTTTAGGGATCTGTGCCTTTGTGCGTACGGACATCTGACTGCTAAGTAGTGATTGTGCTTTTCAGCAATAGTGTGCACGCTTAAAAGAAAAGAAGGTCCGGGAAAAATCTGTAGATGGAAAAATCTAAATATAAGTTCTTTGTGCATTTTACTTTTTTACTACTTGTTACTTTGCACTTTTTGTTAGAAAATGTTTATTTACTATTTATTCAGGTATCTAATATTTTGATGATCTAAATATTCTTAAAAATTAAAAGTTTGTCATTTGGAAGCGTGTAGGCCTTCTTGCATTATTATGCTGTTACATTATGATTATATATTCAGTGGCATAAAATGGTCTTTAAAATGACAATAATATCGCTTATCACAAATATTTCTGGGGCAATATATCGCACAAAAAAAAAAGTTGTTATCGTGACAGGCCTACTAACAGCATCAATAAAGCTTTAGTAAAAGCTTCAGTATGTGTTATATGCACTTGCCTTTAGCCGAAATCCATGAACTAAAAGAGCTGGTTTTCAGCAGAAGACTTCCCAGTATTGGAAGACTTGGGTAAGCCCTTTACATAGTTTACTCAATGTCAAATTCATGTAGCTCTCCTAAGTAAAGCTTTTAATTGAGCAACAGAATCCATCATATTCCATCATAGGGGAACACGAGTGAAATTCTAGAAAACTTGCCTTTAATGAGGAGCCTAGAGAACACAAAGGGAGTTTGCAGTGAAAGGCTGCCGATTGCTGCAACTCTTTTAACCACGACTATCTTTAAATCAAAGCCACACAACAGACCTGCTCTTATTATAGCAGAGTGTCATTAAGAAGTGGCTGGCCTGAAAAATATTCTGTTCAAAGAGCCACTCATCAGATGACCCGGTTCCTTTCTCTCATCTCCCAGTCCGGTCATGTCTTCTGTATGCTCTCTTTGTGTCTTATCAAAACATTAAGGCCATTCAGCAAGTCTCAAAGATCCATACAGCAGACTAAAGCCTTCAAAGCATTCATAGCATAAAGGCCACGGCGTAAAAGAGCTCAAAACATCAGCTGAGACAGAGCAACCTACACCCTTCCGAGAGGGATGCCGATTCCCTGCAGGAGGGTGACTCTGGGCTCTCGGAAGTGGAAATGGATGTTGTGGAAAGGGTGTGAGAGGATGAAAGATCACACACTATCCTCTGTATTTCCTGCTCTTTTTCCTCTCCCTCCCCTCCAATTTTATCAAACCCTTTCCACTGTATCCCAGAGTGACCCACAATATTCAGAACGACCTCAAAAACCAAATCAAGCAAACCCAGAGGGGTCTGTGCACCTCTGTCCTGATGCTTTAACTTTCAAACAGGTGACAAAACTATTCAAACTAGAGGTGCAGTGCTAGGAGAAATGTTTTTAAACTTGCAAACTGACCTCCATCTGTTCTCTAGAGAAACCTCCTTCCTTTTCCAAGTAATGCTTTTATTTGATAACAGATATTACATAAACACATGGAGCAATAGATGGCATTGCAAACCCTGTAAAACAAGTTACATAATATTACAGATTATGCTGAAATTTTCAAAGGCTCACTTGTGTTCAAGTCCCTAAACTTCAGTAGAAGCCACAGTCTCGTATATTTATAAATTAAATCAATATAAATTTGCTGTGTGGTTATGAAAATAAAGCAAAGTCTTTGCCTTTCAGAGCTAAAGAAGTTTTGTATAGCCATGTGTTCATTTAAAAGGGTCATATGATGATGCTAAAAAGAAAATAATTTTGTGTATCTGGTGTAATGAATGTGTTTATGCGGTTTAAAGTAAAAAAAAAAACATTATTTTTCACATAATGTACATTATTGTTGCTCCTCTATGATTCGCCTTTCTGAAACGTGTCGATTTTACAAAGCTCATCGGTCTGAAAAGATAGGTGTGCTGTGATTGGCCAGCTATCAGTGCGTTGTGATTGCCGAATACCTCAAGCGTATGACGGAAATATTATGCCCCTTACCATACTGTTGATAAAGTTTTGTCCCGGCCGGAGCGACGAGACAAAAACTTTAAAATCCATTATAAACGAGGCATTTGTTGCAACCAGTGGGGACATAATTACTGACTATAATGACTTATTCTGTCTTTTTACAAGTTGCGCCGCGTAACATAAAACTCTGTCGCATTGGGGATCGGAGAACATGACAAACAACAAGGGCTATCTATGCTCAAAACTCGCGTTTGATTAAGTGGCACACGAAAAACACAGGGCCCTAGACGTGAGAGCGAAGGCCAAGGCTTAGTGTGCGCTGCAGGCCGGGATAGAGGACGCTGAGGCGGGCTGAACTCGCTTTGTCCACGGGGAAAGTTGATTGGATAACTCAGCGACCAGCACAGACAGCTATAGCATGACCGAAGCGATATCGCCTCTTTTTGGAAGAACCAACACAGTAGTTCGATTTCACAAATGAAACACACGCGTCTTCAGGACATGGCCGCGGCCAGCGTCAAACAATACTAACCAGCGAGGAATAAAAGTTACCCTCTTTCTCTTGCGTAACATTTTGTGTGGGGGGACGGCATTATGCAAATCTTCCCACATCGTGACGTTTTAG
The DNA here is from genome assembly GCA_018155175.1 of Sinocyclocheilus anophthalmus. NCBI lineage: Eukaryota > Metazoa > Chordata > Actinopteri > Cypriniformes > Cyprinidae > Sinocyclocheilus > Sinocyclocheilus anophthalmus. The sequence continues at coordinate 193,207 of JADLZN010005578.1, read as the reverse complement.
AACATGTAGGGGCGTGTTAAAGAGCGTTTTCGGTAGGACGGGAAACTTTTAACTTTTATAAAGAATATTCTTTGGATTTGAGACTTTAGTCTTTGCAACTTACAGATCTTCTTTATGCACAATCAGCTTGTAACACTCCAAAAAAAATGGAAAACTTGAAATCGCATCATATGAACCCCTGTACTATAGCGCACCTACATTTGTTCCCACTTCACTCGTGTGGAGAGATGGATCAAAAAGTGCTGTTATTATCATTACGTGGATGTTGGGGCTGAAAAAAAAAGAGAAAAGTTTCACGAAGAGTTTGAGAAAAGAAAGCATGCTTTGACAAACTTCCATCGGCTGTAGTCAGTGCTAACATGTGCTTGTCTCTCGAGCAGTGCACGCGCTGCACATACATCTGTACAAATTAATAATTTCTCCCTCACAACGTGCCAGCCCGGCTAATATTTCCCGAAAAGTCCTATTAAAGAGTGAAAAGTCTGCAGATATTGGCGGGCGCTTCACATGGATTTAAAGCCCTTACGGGACGCCCCACGGCCCCCCGCCCCTCCCCCCCCAAGGGCGGTTGTGGTTCAAAGGCTGAACGTCGATTGTTAGCAAGCTAAGCTAACGCGCTAGGCTAAGCGCTATCAGATGTTATCCTGCTGCACGGGCACACAGCACAGCACTTCATAAAATAAACGACAGTATAGTAAACAATCGGATAAACATTCATAAACGAGTTCGCCTTTCGATTGTCCAGCTCTGGGTGTTAGCCTAAGCTAAACCTCCTGTCGCTAACCGGCTAAACTACAGCAAAACAAGTGAAAACACAAGGAATACTCATGATAATGATGGGTGGTGAGGGTTTAGTAATCGTTATTAATCTAAAACGCCAACCAATCGCGAATATATGTAAACACACCGGTTTACCAGTTTATCTACTGTAAACTTACTATTTAATACAAGAGAAATTGGTTTTGTTAACTATATCTGAAGTTGAACTCAAATCAGTATGAGCAAAATAGCAATACAACGAAAGTGGAAAAAACCCAGATGATCAAGCTGTTAAAGCTGTATTAGATTTATTTTACGCAGCTACAAAACTCTAGCAAACACTGCGTATTTGATGTGTCCTATATCTTGGAATTGGGTTAATGTAGTTCTACAACAACAACAGTTTGAGAATAGTGCATGCGAGTGATTTCTCTCATCAATGAAACACTGCGGTTTTAAATGACACGCAACCTACACATCAGACTGGCATATTAAATATAAGCATACCATAAGCAGCTGTACGTTACATATATTGAATATTATACACACGAGAGAGGCCATGTAATCAGCTCCATATGTGCATTACCTGCATGAGGTTGTGTGGTGAAGCTGATCACATGGCCCGCTACTCCTACAAAATCACCCTAGCATGGTCAAGTTTACATTTGCAAGACGTTTTATTAGACAAATGCATGTATTTACCCTGGAAACTGATGGAAAGGCGAAGGAATATTAGGCGCCTGTGTGCACAGGGACAGTTAGCTCCCCCAGGTATCCTATCCAGAGTCCAATTACGGTCACCGGTCTCTCCTCTTCTCTTCTCTTCTCTTCTCTTCAATTCTCTTCTCCCTCTCCTCTCCTCTCTCGTCCTCTCCGGTTTGCCGCGAAGAAAGATGAAACGATCCTTTGAAAACGAGTTGAAGTTTTACAAGCACAAACCAAACATTTTCATCCGATGGAATAAAGTAGGAGCGTTACGCCAACCCTTCCAACCCACGCACCAGGGAGAGCTTTATTATTTATTTATCTTCTGCAAAAACTAAAATCTCCCTGGAATAATATGTGACCGATTTAAAGAACGCCCGGGATACGGCGCACGACTCCAATGCTTCTCCGTTAAGCGCGATCGCCTTTATCCCACTGATTCCTGTACGACTCGCTGTCCACGGGTGATGGCGTGTGTCGTCCAGGAACGTCACCATCGCTCGCGTTCAGTGTCGCTTAAATACGACGTAATTACGTTGCCATGTCTGCGGACTGTAAAGGGCCAAAAAGTATCATTTGAGATTCCCCGTGTAAATGCCCCGTTTTAGGTTTTATTATTTAATATGTTTTATTTAATTATAAATATGTTTCTTGATTTTTCATTGAGTTTGGTGTGTTCAACAAAGGTTGCTGTGATCACTGTAATGACCAGACTTAACATGGGAGTCAAGATTTAATGTTTCTCTTCTTTTTACTTTGTTCACTGTTAATCTATCAGAAACTAAAGTGCCAAACAACGTGATTCTGAGAAGCATGGAACAGATGCGTAAACGCTTCATTTTACTTTACTGTATTTACTCTACTTCACATTATTTTATTTACTTTATTGTATTGTATTGTCATTTTTACCCTTTACTTGTAACTTTATTTTGACTTTTTCTATGTTAACATATCCTTTTTTTTGTTAATACACAATTTATATTAGTAGTATTAGTAATATAAAATCTTTTTTTATTATTCATTTATATATAATTTTTATGTAATAAGTTATTCATGTAGTAGCAGATAGTACAGATACTGATATTGTACTAAACAGAATGCTCACAAGCTTACAAAACCCTACAATTTGAAAGCAAACTAAATATAAGATCAACTGTTTTAGACAGATAATAAAGCAATATGTAATATGAACAGTGTTGGGGGGTAATGCATTACAAGTAACGCAAGTTACGTAATCAGATTACTTTTTTAAGTAACTAGTAAAGTAACGCATAACTTTTTAATTCAGAAGGAAATATCTGAGTCACTTTTTCAAATAAGTAACACCAGTTACTTTGTTTCTCATGTATTGACTGACAGCTCTGGTGTTGCCATGTTGAGAGAAATCAGGAGTGAGTGCAGAGGCGTTGTGTGAACATGATGTTACTGTATTTCTAGACTAAATATGAACATGTATTTTACTCATCTCACCTGCACAAAAACAGATTCAGTATTCCTCAAAATGAATAAAAACAGTCAAATGCAAACTCATAATATTATACGAACCTGCAATAATTATGTTAAATAAGACAAATATAATTTATGTATTTAATCCCATTTTATTAACCAATGTCTTTGCTACTGACATTCGATGATTCAATTCAGCCATACTAAGCAAAAATGACATATTTGTGTTTCATTTTTGTTATTGCTTAATAGTGTTGAACTTTCTTCTCCTGCGTCATATTCTTCATGTAATTTGTTTGAGCTGCATCCTCTACTGTGCAGATGTGAATTTACATTTCCTTCAGCATGAGGCGTATTCATTTCACTTTTGTTGTGACAGGGCTTTTACCTTAGTAAAAGAAGAACATTTTATATTAAAAACAAACAAATAAGCCCAGCCCAGATTTAAAAAGTAACGCAAACGTAACGTAATGCATTACTTTCCATAAAAGTAACATAATTAGTTACTTTTTAAAGGGAGTAACGCAATATTGCAATGCCTTCCTTTTAAAGAACTTTCCCCAACACTGAATTTAAAGGCTTAATGTTTGATACTAGCACTCATTCAAACCAAATGTATTCTGCACATATGTCTGATCAAGCAGGGTTTAAAACCAAACAGACCCAGACAAGACTTGGCGGAGAAAAAAGCTAATGAGGTCCATCTGGCTTGTTTTCCCAACCACTTTATACTGAACTGCAACGGTTCTGCGGCAACCACCTGACAGCGGCTGCTCTTCGCTAAGCTATGTTTTGTTCAAGCCCGCTCAAAGGTAAACAATTTGCTTTCACATTTCCCAGCTAGTCCAGACCTTTGGCCCTAGAAAATGCCTTAGTAGAAGCTTTAACTCAGTGGAAACCAAAATAATGCTCATGAATTACCAATTATGGTGCAAGCATGGGAATATATGCCTATACCATAGACTCCCACAGGAGTTCATAGCTCTCATTTCAAAAATATCCTAAATAGTGGGCATGTCATAATCTGTAGATTTAGTGTGGTGGTGTATAAGGGTCAGTGTCCTGAAGTCAATTTCTCAACCTATTTATTTATGTCTATTTAGATGACAATTATGGGTAAACTGCAGAGTTCAGGTATGCATATAATAGCCTTGCGTCCTCTTGCATGTCCCCTTTTTTTTTTGGGGGTGGGGGTACTTTAATCATTAAATTGATCAAAGACAGTCAATATTTTTACATTAAGTACAAAAATATCACATATATTTGAAATAAATGCTGTTTCTTTTATCTATTCCTCAAAATCCTGAAAAATATATCCCAGTTTCACAAAAATATTAACGCCACAACTGTTTTCAAATTGTTACTGGTCACCAATCGCATATTTCTAAATCACCCAATAGAATGAGTTCTAAAGTCACTGACACTGGAATGGCTGCTGACAATTCAGCTTTAGGGAGTAAATCGCATTTTAAAATAGAAAACATTTATTTCAAACTGTAATACTATTTCACTATATTACTGTTTACTGTATTTTTGATCAAATAAATGCAGTTTTGATGAGCATAAGATACATCTTTCAAAAATCTTTCCTTTGATAGTGTATATGCAAAGAAAACAACAAACATGTGCTCACACAAGAGCAATGATAACAATAGTCCCTCTTTTAATATAAAAAACAGTACATAGCAGGAAATGTGTTGGTGCTTTCTTAAGAATTATTACTTTTCATTATAAATTGTAAACACAAACTTGCAATGCTGCAAATAAAAAAAGAATACAACTTATGCAATAATATTTACATAGGTTAAAATGTTCATGTTTTTATTATTTAAAGGGAATGATGAAATGCTTCTTAGTTTTGAAGTTCTGTGGCAGTCATTGCATTTAGATAAAGACACGAATGATTATTACATTATAAAGATACAACATTGTTTATTATTTTGTTGTACTCCATAAACAAATGGTGAAAATATCAATATCAAAAGTACACAGAAGACAACATCAGAGCTATGCAACAGACAGAAAAATCTATCTGCTTATTTTTGTTTGTCCGTTTTCATCCAAACGGCGATAGTCTTTACACAGCAGTGTTTAATGTTAGTGTTTAGTGTTTTTATAAATATGTTTTTATATATAGCATTATGAAACATAATCTAAAAGCATTAGCAAATGTCGTCTCTTATAAATATCTGAATTACATGTACTGAAGTATACCACAACATGTACACTGTGCAACATTACATATGAGGACACATGAAACAGCATCAAGTTCACAGCCGGTACCTGTAAAAGAAATCAGAGAAAAAATCCATTCATTCAAATATGTGCCAAACTGCACTCTAAAAACTATGATGTACTCATGTACTTTCTTTCTTTCTTTCTATTGACTTCAATTTAAAGAAGTGAATTCAATGAAATATCCTTATGAACTTATTAAATGTAAGTAAACATTACTTCAACAGAAACTTCTATAAATTCCAAATAACTTCATTAAACACTAATGGAACTCCTTCTATATACATTTTATGTAAAAACACACCAAATAACACTTCAATTCAACATTTGCTTGTCCGTATCAAAGCATGTTTGGAAAATATTTGCAAGATTATGCCGTTGTTAATTGTGTCCAGTTTACTAAATTCCTTAAAGATGAAAAATATTGATATGACATTAGTAATTATTATAGTTCTTGAAACTGATCAGTATACAGGTGCATCTCAATAAATTAGAATGTCGTGGAAAAGTTCATTTATTTCAGTAATTCAACTCAAATTGTTAAACTCGTGTATTAAATAAATTCAATTTACACAGACTGAAGTAGTTTAAGTCTTGGGTTCTTTTAATTGTGATGATTTGAGCTCACATTTAACAAAAACCCACCAATTCCATATCTCAACAAATTAGAATATGGTGACATCCCAATCAGCTAATCAACTCAAAACACAAATAGGTCTCTCAGTTCAAAATGGTCTCTCAGTTTGGTTCACTATGTTACACAATCATGGGAAAGACTGCTGATCTGACAGTTGTCCAGAAGACCATCATTGACACCCTTCACAAGGAGGGTAAGCCACAAACACTCATTGCCAAAGAAGCTGGCTGTTCACAGAGTGCTGTATCCAAGCATAACAGAAAGTTGATTGGAAGGAAAAGTTGAGTACAGATGCACACCAACCGAGAGAACCGCAGCCTCTTATGAGGATTGTCAAGCAAAATGATTCAAGAATTTGAGTGAACTTCACAAGAATGGACTGAGGCTGGGGTCAAGGCATCCAGAGCCACCACACACAGACGTGTCAAGGAATTTTGGCTACAGTTGTCGTATTCCTCTTTTTAAGCCACTCCTGAACCATAGACAATGTCAGAGGCGTCTTACCTGGTCTTAGGAGAAGAAGAACTGGACTGTTGCCCAGTGGTCCAAATTTCTCTTTTCAGATGAGAGCAAGTTTTGTGTTTCATTTGGAAACCAAGGTTCTAGATTCTGGAGGAAGGGTGGAGAAGCTCACAACCGAAGTTGCTAGAAGTCCAGTGTTAAGTTTCCACAGTCTGTGATGATTTTGGGGTGCAATGTCATCTGCTGGTGTTGGTCCATTGTTTTTTGAAAACCAACGTCACTGCACCCGTTTACCAAGAAATTTTGGAGCACTTCATGCTTCCTTCTGCTGACCACCTTTTTGAAAATGCTGATTTCATTTTCCAGAACCTGCCCACACTGCCAAAAGCACCAAAAAATTGTTAAATGACCATGGTGTTGGTGTGCATTACTGGCCAGCAAACTCACCAGACCTGAACACCATAGAGAATCTATGGGGTATTGTCAAGAGTAAAATGGGAAACAAGAGACCAAAAAATGCAGATGTGCTGAAGGCCACTTTCAAAGAAACCTGGGCTTCCATACTACTTCAGCAGTGCCACAAACTGATCAAACTGATCACCTCCATGCCACGCCTTTTGAGGCAGTAATTAAAGCAAAAGGACCCCTACCAAGTATTGAGTACATGTACAGTAAATGAACATAATTTCCAGAAGGCCAAAAATTCACTAAAATTTTTTTTTTTTTTTTGGTCTTATGAAGTATTCTAATTTTGTTGAGATAGTGAATTGTTGGGTTTTTGTTAAATTTGATCCAAAATCATCACAATTAAAAGAAACAAAAACTTAAACTACTTCAGTCTGTGTGCACTGAATTTATTTATTTAATACACGAGTTTCACAATTTTTGAGTTGAATTACTGAAATAAATGATTTTTTCCACAACATTCTAATTTATTGAGAATGCACCTGTAATTTTTCCATTATCAAATATTGTTATTGAAATGTAACTAAAATATTCATATTTAAAATATAATTTGTTAGTCAAATATCAGTGTCTTTTAGTGAATAACAGATGTCAGTTTTTGACTAAATTAACTGTTGTATTTTTAGGAATTTATGTCTATATATAGTGAATATAGGAATTTATATGTCTATGTGAATATATATGTCTAACTCAATCACAAAGTGATTTTCATATTCAGATGTTATAAAGGTGGCTTAGTTATTTATTGTTAGAGTGTACACTGACAAGTTGCTGTGGACATTTGTGGACTACTCTATAACAGACCTTTGTGCATTTGTGTATAGTCTTCAACAAGCTGTTAGATTCCATTTAACAATGCTGTTATATTCCAATAATTGCTGCAAAGAATTTCTGCTTCCAGATCAGATTAGTTTCAATTCAGCATAAAAAGTGCTGTGCCCTTACTCCTGTGCTGATGTGGCCTCAGACATTCTCCGTTTATGTTTATATAAACATTAATTTGTCATCCTTGACATCACCTAGCCATTGTGAAGCCTGCTCCCCCATAGCGGCTGATACCGATCCGATCCTGGGAAAAACACAGTCTGCATGACGTAAGCTTACATTCCTGGCTTGTGGACTCTGACCCTCTGGTGTTCCCAGGGAGAGCGAGACAGAGAGCATGCAAGAGGGGGAAAAAAGAGGCCCTCCTCATCTCTGGCCTGATCTGAGCCGCACTTCCACGCATGCCTGCTGTAATGACTACCAGATGTCACTGCTGGCAGCACGGACCCGGGGGTCAGAAGTCAGCCGTCACAGCTATTCTGTTCCTCGTACGCAGCCTCATCAAAACACACTTGACAGAATGACATAGTATGTGTTTGTGTCTGCATTAGTAAGCAAGTGGATGTCATTAGGTGTTTGTGTAAGAGCTGTGCTGATTATGTGGAGGTCAACAGACAATGCTGCAGTTTATTATTCTATTAGACTGCCACTTCAAAACTATTTGACAATCTAGTCACTTGACAAGGGTCAGTGCATTACAAAAAGTCTATTCGTGTCTTGACTCATAGTGGTTTAAGTATCCAAAAAACAAAGATGGTGATTTTTTCTCTTTCGAACGTACTAGGACTGTCTGTGATAACACCTCGTGGGCAGCGCGCTGACATACAGCGCCATTGTGCTTCGGCTGTCACGAGTTCGAGTCCCTGCTTGCGGACCTTTCCTGATCCCCCTCTCTCTCTCCCCCCCCGCTTTGCTTCCTGTCTAAATACTGTCCTGTCGCAAAAATGCCAAAAAACAAATCTTTAAAAAAGTAGTAGGGATGCACGTAAAATGGTTCAATGGGATTTAATTGATTATATTAAAGCTGCAGTCCGTAACTTTTGGCGCTCTAGTGGTTAATAAACAGAACTGCGTGTGTCTTGCGGAAGAACATTGTTGCCGGAGCTACTTCTCTCTGTTTATGGCTATGGCGAATCACGCAGTACTAGGCTTACTCCCACGTTACCGACCCAACTAACCAGTCTAAATTTCGAATATAAACACTTATTAGAGTGTATACCGTAGTATTGAGGAAAAGCCAAAAACACGTTTGGAAAAGGATTCATTTGTCGCGCTTATTATTCAAGCTTGAAAACTACATAATACAAGGTAATAGCTCTAGATATATATAGATATATATATATATATTATAATATATATATATATATAGTTACTGTATTTATTATAAAAATAATACACACACACAACAAACACTAACTAACCATTCAAATGGGATCATGGATTATTTTTTCATGTCTTTCTTGTTTTTTTTTTTTTTAACATGATAATATAAGAAGTGTTTTCTTGAGCACCAATCAGTTTATTACAATCTTTTAATGATCATGTACATTGAGATTTAGCTTTGCCATCACAAGGAATAAATTACATTTAAAATAGATTAAAATGAAAAAGTGATATTTCACCTATCCTGGGTTTTTACTGTATTTTGAGTAAATAAATGCAGCTTTTGTGAGCATAAGACACTTCTTCAAAAAAATATATTAAAAAAATCGTATCAACCTCAAACCTTTGAATGGTATTATTATTATTATTATATTCACACTGATTGAGTTCCAAAAACGGAACAATATGTTTCAATATGGACTGAGACCATATCACAACTTAAGTGTAATAAAAAAACAGTTCTCCGAGTTCACTTTAATGTCCTGACAGTCTTTTTGTTCATTTTTCTCCTGGATATTTTAGAAGCAGCAATATGTTATCGTGATGTTTATCATATCATCATTCAAACTGCTCGACAAGAAAAAAATGTTCTGCATGACAAAATGAACAAAAAATGGCATTTTGACCAAATTGTGCAGCCGTTATAAGCAGGAAAAAACTATGCACAGGGAATGCTGATGTGTACAGTAGCTGTTGACTAGACTCTGAGGGGCATTCCACTGGAAAGTAAAGTAAGAGGTAGCCTTATGTTATTTCACAGTTCCAGGAAATGATACCTTACACATTACATTACAGGGTGTGACACATACAAACGCATATCTTCGTGCCTTGTCTTGCACCACTGCTCAGTGGGTCATATGTGTGTGTTCCCCGTACAAATCAGCACAGCTTTACCATGTCCAGTGCTGCAGACCCCTTTATTTTCCAAATGTCTAACCCTCCACAACCCCCAAGAGGAACAGCAAAGTTTCATGTTACTGATGGGAACGGTTGCTCTGCGTATTTACTGTACACTTTTGAAATGTTAGTACAACTATTTATTGTACGACTCTTTTCCATTACTTGGAAACAATCTGAAATGATCTGAATTCAGTCTGAAGTGCAGTGAAATATGATGTGTGAATGTAAATAATCAAGAAATGCACAACATCTGTTACAGATCTGTCCTGAAAATTAAATATTTGCAAGCTAGTACAATGACTTTCCTGTTTCTAACCGCTAGACAGCTGTCCAAGCCAATACTGTACTGTGAATATGCTCCGACTTTGTTCTAGAAATTGTGTAGCCTTCCCAGGTTTGGACTACATCTTGCATAAAAAGAGAGAATAATAAGTCTAGTGTACTCACTGAAAAGCTATTCATTATATTTGGCCAGTGTCCACTTTCTTGCCTCCATCTGCAAGCAAACGATGAAAAGACACAAATTCTTTATGTTAAAAGCATTCCACATCTTTTTAACTTATCTAACAGATCATACGTTTACACAGCGCTTTACACACTTTCACAGCATTGCTCACAGTGCAAATAACTTCAAACCTACAAACACAGATAAAAAATACAGTTTGTATGAAGGATGTTTTGAACTTTAATGTTGAAGTTCTGGTGAAAAATGGTGGTTTAAGTGTGAATGAGTTTTTAAAAAGCAGCCCGATGAGCAATTTTTATAAAGCTGAGGAAGTTTCTTTGAGCAATTGAATGTTTTTGTAGTGCAGTGGCTTCCCCTGCTGGTCAAAGTACAAACTTTACTGAATGAACTGAAGCACGTTCACCTGCAAATAAATGTAACAGCCTAATGTTGCTTTCTGAGCAAAATATTATGAGAGCATATGAAGAGTTCATTTGCAAAAACAAATAACTCCATTTTTAACAATTTTCAAAAACCATGTTTTTTCATTGTGCATTCCAATAAATCTCAAACTGCAGTTGGGTGCATCTTTGTAGGTTTAAAAAATAACTAAAAAATACACAACACAATAAAAACCTGAATTTACCTAATAAAAAACATGTTGTCATATATCGTATATTTTATTTAGGCCTAAATCTAAGTTTTATATATTTTAATTGCATATAAAATGTCCATCCATTTGTATTACACAGTTTTAACATAAACTAATTTTAACTTCATATGATGCATATTTGTCAATAGTACATCAATAAATGTTTTTTCCACTGCAAGCCATTTTAGCTATCTATCTTCATTCCCCGAAAAAAATGTTTTCACAATGAACAGATTTATGCAAATTCTAAGCAATTTGAATACTTTTTGATACAGAAATCTGACCTTTTTCCGTACCTGTGGTCATTTGGTCCTAACTACAACTATGCCTCAGATTAAGTTTATTAAATTATCCAAATGGATGGATGATATGCAATTAATATCTATTCAAATACATAAATCTTAAATTTAGGCCTAAATATATTTTGAGCTCATGATGTATATTTTAAACCAGACTGTCATTCTTTCCAGCACCTGTGGTTTGGATTACTCAATATAAATGTGCAATATCTGAGACACACCAAGGCCCAGATATGAACCGTGACTCAGAGTCAGAAGATTCCTAATAAACGTTTTAGTGGTTACCTTTTGCCATCCAATTTTCTAGGTCTTCCATTTCCAGCTCCATCACTGATGGGATATCATCCTCAAACATGGGCCTGGGAACAAAAAAAGGCCCAACATATGCATTTCAGTTCATGTTTATTTTCACATTATTCATTCATAAAAAGCACTTTTTGAACAGATGCATTAAAAAAGAAAAAGCAAATAAGACACGCCGATACATTAGACAGGATGTTATGAAAATAAAGAACTAAGTGCAATAATTACTGATTATGCTGTGAGTAATTATTCAAAGCACAACTGTAAGAACTGTGGGCAGTTTATTATGAGGTGGAAGTTATTTTTGTCTACTGTGGCAGACTTTCCTGTTTAAAGAGGAACCAACTAACAATGAGCAGCTTTTGTGGAACATCATTTCTTGCATTACCAATATATGTGAACAGTCTGAACTGCCAAAACACAACAGCCATTAAAAAGATGTATTATTGCAAAAATTGGGCCTCATTCGTGACACATTCGTAAATATATGAGTACATTTACGCTTAAAACGGACCTTCCCGAAAACTCTCCTCCGGATTCACAAATACTTCGTAAAGGTCAGATTTGATAGTTAAATGTGTGTATGTTAGTGAATTCCAATCATTCGTAAATATAGAGCGCATGTACGCTCATTCACAATTAGCATATTCCCCGCCTATGAATTACAGCTACGCAAATTACGTATCTAGGAATGGTGTGGAATACTTTGAACTCAATATTGAGGTTTGGCAAGTTATATTGCATAAATGCATTAGAGACTAATAGGCTATATGCCTAACAATAAATGAAAAAAATGAACGTGTCCACCAGAGCGTTTTTAGCCAGCTGACATAATGCCTGGTGCTCTTCTGAAAACGACCAGCTGGTGGTGCTTGACAGAGCTTTGGAAGCACTGCATTTTTCTGGAGTGACGCGTTGTTTGCTAGGATTTGTAATATTCACGGCAGTAACATGTTACGAGTATCTTATTTTGAAGAATATTACTGAACATAAAAATGCAGTAAGCAGCAATATTAACTTCTCCATTGTTTGTTTGTACAATATTTGTGAGCAATGGTGTGTTTGTCCCCGCCCCTCCTCCACTGTGTTGGACGGCTGTGTAAAAGGAACAGGAGAGCTCTGGCGTTTTACTCCCAAGTTTTAAATAGTAAAAAACGAAGAAAAAAAAAGGGGGACAAACGAAAAAAAAAAAAACGGGCAATTAACTCGTAAATACATTATAATACATAGGCAGAAAATACAGTGGCATCTGTTTGTCTAAAAGATACAGCAGCGGTTTGAAGTTTTTATGCACATTACACGAGTAGGGAGCTTGGCACTTTGCAGCTCAAACCGGGGGGTGTCACCGTGTGCCGACGGTTTCCGGTTTGAACGATATGTTTCCTGGAAACGGTGTGCAACAGGTTTTGAGATGTGTTTTCTCTTGTTTGGTGTGTGTGTCAAACATGTCCGCCCAATCAGGTGCAACATGTATATAAACCACGCGGTGGTATTAAAGAGACAGCTCGCACAATTTAATTAACATCAAAATAAATTCACAAAAGCAAGTATATTGTTTGCACATGTTTATTTACATGAAAGGCAAAATAACTGAAATAATAAGGGCACAAGTATAGATCTGGAACTTCGTTAATTCTGTCTAAATATCATTTAGTAATTTCAATGTCTTCTGGTCCATATCCTTTCCTTAGAAAGTTGTGCTAGACACTGATTAATGTAACATAAAAATACTATACATTTTTATATATTTTGCTATTGTATTATGTAGTGACACTTTCATAAACTTTTCTATACCCCTCTGATTATATAATGTTAAATATTACAATATCATAGCACAACAATAGTGATCAGCAATAATGATAAGCCTATACTCACAATAAAAATAATAAAGGCCATATAGATCATAACAGTCTCGGCGGCAAGAAGTGGATTATCTTTCACCCGAAATGTTTGTCTTTTCATCCTGAAATGCGAGGCAAATGTTGGATCACAATAATTCCACAAATCCCTTCATTTGATTGGGATGTTGTCTTTTATTCTGGACGGCAAGGGCAGTGATTGTAACATTGAGCGTATTTTGCAGTATTAAACATGTATTTATACCGATTTCATCAGGCTTTGAAAATTCTTCAAAAAGAACACAAAGTTGGCCTTCTCAGCTGCCATAGTTGCAGCTCTTGCATAATCAGAACAGGGTGTTCAACGCACAACCGTTTCCGTTTAAAAAACGTTTTGCACCGTTTTTGTCGGGGCTGAACGCAGCCCAGTGTATGACATTTCTCGACCAGCTAACTTTTCAAACTCGAACATTTTCATGCATCCGAAATTTACGTCAAACGACTTGTCACTTGAATGATTTACAACAAAAAATTGTCGCATCGTGTTTCATGAATGATGCGCCATTGTGTGTTGTCTTAAATATAGTTTCCGCCCAGAAATCGAAAATGTACTCTCCTCAGGCCAGTACAAAGTCGGGTTTGTTATTCATCCGTATTGGAGAGATTTAAAGCATTACATTACTGTACTTTCTCCAAAGGATCCTTTGCTGAATGGGTGCCGTCACAATGAGTTCAAACAGCTAATATAAGCATTACAATAATACACAGGTAATCTACACAACTCCTCATTAAGATGTTTTTAACACCTGTCTCAAATACAAGTCCTCTATTCATGATATTGCTTTCCCCAGTGAAAAAGTCCTCTTGTCTGAATCAGGAAACGCTGCAACGATACCAGCAACCCCATTTACGCAAACCATTATAACTAATATATATGTAACAAATATTTTCCTTGAGTAAGTGTTTTACAGATAGGGCCGGTATCCTTGATTGATTTGGTTCTTCAACTCTTTTCACTTCCAAAAGATGTTTAATGACTAACATTGGTTGAGGATTATTTGATGTTTTTAACCGCGTTGACTTTCATTTTGCTGCACCCCTTCCTGCAAAGGATCCATTGTGCGCAAGTGAGGTAGCAGTATGCAACTTTTCCACATTTATTTCGGATGAAGAAACAAACTCATCGACATCTTAAATGGCCTGATAAAGCAATGTGGTGATAACAGTTCCTCAAGTTTTGTTTTCGGTGAACTATTCATTTATTGCAATACAAGGCTTGTGGATACTGAAACATTCACTGCATTTTTTTTTTTTTTACTAAATAAATTACTAATAAAAATGCAAATGGAAATATGACTGGAAAGCACAACTTAAAATTATTAGAGGAATTGATCAAAATTTAATTGAATGAGGATGGTGGTGCTTAAAGTACACTCTTAGAAATAAAGGTGCTTCATGATGCCATAGATTAAGAACCTTTTTGTCTAAATGGTTCCTAAAGAACCTTTAACATCTGCAGAACCTTTCTGTTTCACAAAAGTGCTTGTGGCGAAAGAAGGTGCTTCAGATTATAAAAAGGTAAGATCAGAGATGGTTTCTTGTAAAGACCTTTGCTGAATGGTTCGTTGTGTCACCAAAAATGTGTCTCTATGGCATCCTTGAAGAACCGTTGAAGCACCTTTATTTTTAAGAGTGTAATTAACATCCAAAAACTAGTATTGCAATCATGTAATGCTTAAACATATATGGCCCATAGATATATGTTTTTACAATACGTTTTTCTGGTTGCATGTTGCAAGGTCTGAAAACATCCATTGCAGGTTGAATGTGTCTTCCACATGTGATACACACGCAAGCATTTTGCACATCCGGGTTAGCCACATGATCGCTTAAAGGAACTAAGCAACATCTTTACTAAACTACTAAAATGCAGCCAGCACATGTCACTACTTATACATAATAATAGTAACACAACATGCTTTTAAAAACTTGTACCTACATTGGCACCTTTTCATGGTCTTCATGATCCAGATAAGGATCTTCTTTTGTGTCTTATGGAAGAAGAAAAAAAGTGAGAAAACATGATAAACATTTCTCATTGCACAGTGTTTTCCTTCATTTATAAGATTTCAGTTTGAGGTGTCTTCTAAGGAACTAACTGTAAACTGTAAACAATGTAAGGAGAAAGGGAAGAAACGCTTTTTTAGTCTCAGAGTGATGGATGACAAAAACTAAAATGGTCATTTTTTAAGTGTTCGCATTTTTATTTGTGATTTACAAATGCTGCCCAGTATAGGTTTCTACTTTGCATCTACTCAGAATGGTTCCTAACATACCCTTCAGGTTTTATTTATGTCTGGATATTTCCCAGGAAGTGTAAATATTTTTGTCTTTAGATAAATGTGTAAACTGATTTATTTTGAGTCTGTAAAGTCTATTAGTTTGAATGCAACATACCAGCAACTTTTATTCTCCACCTGCGGTAGATCATGGCTACACACACGATCACAGCGATGAAGACCAGTGTGAGAACTAGAGGTATGATGATCATGACTGGGTTGAGATCCTCAGTGTCTGCATCTGTATTTGCCTCAGTAGTCGGCTTTGTTTCCTCATTTCTAACTGTTTGGTCAGTGTTTGACTCACTGTTTGGTTGGGAGTCTAAATCTGCAATTGCACAAGATTTAAGTAAACAATGCATTTCCTGAACTAGAAATCACAGTAAAAGTTGATCAGATAAAGTTTAAAATGCTTATTTCAGATTGATGTCAAACATCTGAAAAGGGCCATACATACCCTGGCTCCTCCCATCTCCAGAGCCTGCACCATCCCCCTGATTCTCTTTAAAGCAATAAATAAATGAATACATTTATAATTTATAATGTATAATTAAAACATGATGACTGTAAATGAGTTTTTTATGTTCTTTTTTATATACAGATTTTAGGGTTAATAAAGTTAAAGTTTTAACCTCACTTAAAATGTAATACATACTGCTGTAAGAACAATATGTGAAAAGATCATTACAAATAAATCTAAACTGCAACTGTTTCTTTTATATTTAACAGTACTTTAATAGGGGGTAGAAATAATAATTTGCTTAGTAGATAGTGTAATAAAACGGTTAGTAGAGAATAGAAAGACTAATATAATATTTAATATTACTGTCTCGGTTATATTATTAACCACTCGCGATCCAGAAAAAGCATTAGAAAATAATTTTTATAATCCAGGAGAACATAACAGAAGTCAAAACAAATCCACATGAAAGTATGCAAGGCAAAGGATGCATTTATCTGATCAGTAAAAACAGTAATATTGTTAAGTATTATTACAATAATGTAACTTTTTTCTACTTTAATACATTTTAAAATGAAATTTATTCCTGTGATGGCAAAGCTTGATTTTCAAGCATCATTACGCTTAAGTCTCTTCAGTGTCGCATGATCCTTCAGAAATCACTCTAATATCTGATTTATCTCAGAACAGTCTTATTAGTTCAGTGTTGGCTCTGATACATTACTTCAGATTTTTTTTTATTTTTATCTTTGATTACCTTTCAAAAAGGACAGCATTTATGTTTAAAATCAATATAATATTAAATAATAAAAACTTTTGTAGACATTTTACATGTCTTCAACTGTCACTTTTGATCAGTTTTATGCATCCTTACTGAATAAAATAAATTTATTTAAAAAAAAACTGACTCCAAATTTTTGAAGAGCGTATACATTAAAATCGATTTTAGTACAAGACAATTATAATATATCTAGGGCTAGGCGATATACCTAAAATTAGATCTCTCGATATCTTTTCAAATTTTGATAGTTGATATATATGTTAACATATTTCCATTTGCTTTAGAATAATTTAAACAGGTGGTTATCTTTTGCCCCAATTTAAAAAAATTAAATAATAATAATATTTTTTTCTCATTCTAAGCACATTCAAAATGTTTTGTGCAAAAACAACTAAAAATGTAGACCTAGTGACCATTTACTTCTTATTATTAAATTAACACTCATGTAAATGCAAAAAAGAGTGCAAAATAGGTATAAAAAGTGCATTCTGACAACTTCCTTAGAGCAATATAATTCACAAATGACTGTGAATTTAACGGTAAAAAACTGTAAAAATGCTACAGTAAAAAACCTGTTAAATGGTTAACGGTAAATCCCCCTACTATATACGGTGAAAAACTGCATTGGACATTACATGTATTTGGGCGTTAAATTTACGGTAGTAGACTGTTTGAAAGTGAGAAAGACAGTGAAAAAATGTAAATTGACATTCCCAGAATTGCCTGCGTTACATTTCAAATTTGAAGTTTTTTTGTTGAAATAACTATGTTTATTCTTAGTTTTTTCTTATCATTTGTGTACATTAGGGTTTAATCTTACATGTAATGTTGTTAGATTAATGTTTATTGCATTATTTCCATTTCATATGTTTACCATGATGGTGTTTAGTGTTTGTGTGAATGACACTGTGCCCCCTTTCTATATATGTTATTATTTAAAAACTGATTCATGTGACTTTCTTATCACCACCTGCACTTGGTGGTTATCAGTCTATTACAAGGGTACAAAATAGATTTCAGTACTTCAATAGGTTGGTTTATTAACATTATATCAGTTAATGAAATGGCGGTATTTAAATGTAAATTTAAGTTACAACCGTAAAACCTAAAACGTCGCTACCATATTTTTTACAGTAAAATTCCACCAACCACAGCTGCCGTTTTTTTACTGAAAATTTTTTTTACAGTGGTATGTTCTTACACGTTTTGGTACATTCTGCCCAATTTTACAAGTTTCTAGCTAAAAAGTCTTACAATAGTTTCTGGTTTAGGAGATGCTCTGTGGCATGACGTTTCTACTTGCACTAAAATCTCTTTCAGATGGGGTACTAGTTGCTTAGTACTAGTTGTACTTGAACACATAAGCACTTCTTGGCTAGTTTTGCAGTGAAATTGCATATATATTAAACTTAATTTTCAACAATATTCTGTATTTTATATTGATTATTGTTATCACGATAATATCGTTAATATTCGATTTATTGCCCAGCATCTACTAATTTCTAACCACCAATTCTTACCTGAGTTTTCTTCTTCGCCCACTGCTTCGTAAGTTAATAATACTGTTAAATGTATAAACAGATCAGATTTATGAGTAGAAGTGAGTGCACATATGTTGTTTCTTTAAATCAACAAAAACTGTGGCAGACATAATGTACAATATATTGCTTCAAACTTAAATTACATTTTAGTTCCATGGCAGAGACCACAAGAAAGTCGATTACAGAAGTCAGTGCTTGGAACATCAGTCATTCAGGACTAAAGCCACTGTCTGACGTCTACATCACATCAAATAAAAATTAGGTGTGCTAAAGCAGATACTCACGGGAGTCATTAAGGGCAATCTCCTGCTCCGTTTCTTCGCTGTCTTCACATCGAACTGTAATGACATGCAACTAAATTACTTTACACATTTAAGAAGTGACTTTAAAAAAGAACCTTCATCTAGATTTTTATACTCAGGTTTAGTTGAGGCCTGTTTCAGTTCAGAAGAAAGATGTTATCTGAGAATCAGTCAGCCAAATGTACCAAAGAGAGATTAGAAACATTACTTGTCCTCTTTTTATAATACAGAATAATACTTTCACACGGTTTATTACTATAGGTTTGTTTAATGTTTAATTAATGATTCATTTCATATTTATACTGTTAATTATGCACATACATATGTAGTATACCACCTTGTTAATTGTTCATTACACGTTGTTTAATGTTAATGCTGATTTGTTTAAAATATGTTATGTATATGTAGAAATTAACATTAACCAAAATTAATAAATGCTGTAAAAGTATTTTCAATTTCATCGTTAGCTATTGAATTAACTAATGTTAATACATAGAACCTCACTGTGGAATGCTACCAAAATCATCTTACTGTAATTTATACGTATACTATTAATTCTATATATTTAAATTGACTGTAAGTCTCTGTAAAGTGTTACTCAACATCTTAAAACATAATTTTCATAACATAATAATGAATATTAAAATTCATATTCAGCTGTAAGAGGTAAAAAGGAGGAAACTAATAATCACTTACGAGGAAATTATTGGCGCAAACCAAGAGAAAGAAACTTTCGTCCTCCCGAGTCAACATTATCTTTGTTCGTCAACAAAGACGAGCTGTTTTGTGTTTTGCATAAAACCAAAAGCAACAAAATGAGTCAAAGAACTAGTTATAATGTAATGTGACCATCCTGTCTCCAACTTTCATCATTGTCCATTGTGGTCAAAAGATATGACGGGTCATTTGAATGTGTTCTAAAAGCACACATCAATTCCAAACGACTCCGCAACTGTTGTGTTGCCTAGGGGTCAATTACAGTGTAAAATGATTTCAAAGGACCATGAAGAAGAGAGCAGACAGGACAGAAGAGAGTTTCTTTAGATGAATGGGGAAAACAGGAAAGAGAGAGATAGGATCCTGCATAGAGAAAAAAAATGATCTACTACCGTGAGCACCTACCAAGTCCAGTCCAGCTTGCTGTCAATGCCAAAAGCAGGAATAGTATAAGATTCATTTCCCAGAGTCCTCGGTGGAAGCGATGGCCCACTCTTTGGGTAGACAGAGACACAGACTCATTGCATAGTGACTGGTGGCTAACACGCCTTCATGACATCCTGCTTCCTCTTTCAGACCTGTTTCACCTACCTACGAAAAAAAACAAAAAACACCACCCTCTCGTTCTCTCCCTCGGATGTGATGCAATCAAGCAGGGAGCTTGTTACCACAAGACAAGCTGTTCCTCAGTTAGCTGTGAAAACACATTCCTGCATATATGGTATGTGACCTAACCAAAAACCAGAGGAAAAAAAGAGAAGTGCAAAAAAGAGCTGAGTAAACAGAGGCAGCTTTAAACTCAAAGAATTTAAACAGGCTGAAGTAGGAAGAGAATGTACGTAAAGTGTTTGAGAGTGTACTGCTACAGCTGTCACAGTCAAAACAGTTGTGTACTTTCACAGCGCTTAAAAATGTTGATACAAAAATAACTTTGTCACTATATGTTTAAGTGGAGTATGAATATAGATGTTTGCATTAAGAAGCTGATGCTGATGGCACAAATATCTGATCATTATTATGAGACAACATTTTTAAATAATTGATCTACCTTTCACAAGGGGAGTATAAATATAATATAGAAGAGAAATATTAGATATGTTTGATAAACTATTATCTAACATAAAAATGTGTCTGATGTGTCTAAATGGGTCTAAAATATTTATTTAAAGTTTACTGCAAGAAAATAACAGAACCAAAAAAAACAAATAAATCACAGCATTAAATTATAATTTTATTCAAAACTGGTCTAGGGTTTTGGTAACAGTATTGAAAATATTACAAAAATTTATTAAATAACCCCATATGCAAATGTAATGTTTGTAGGCCTACATTACATTTCCATATATGAAATATCTTGTCATATGAGGTAAAAAAAAAACTATTAGAAACTGGACCAAAATATGTATGTTTATGTATGTGTAATGCATTTTTGGTTATATACAGTATGTCATGCATATCCATCCCACAAACCTGCCAATGAAAAATACTAAGATACTGCACTCTAAAAAATGATGGGTTAAATACAACTCAGTGCTGGGTTAAATAGGGACAAACACAGCAATTGGGATGTTTTGACCCAGCGTTGGGTTAAATGTTTAACCCAACCTTCTGGGTAGTAACCCAACCACTGGGTCAAAACAACCCAATTGCTTGGTTTGTCCCTATTTAACCCAGCACTGGGTTGTATTTAACCCAGCATTTTTTTAGAGTGTATATATTGACAGTAACATACAGGTCTTTAAAAGACGATGTCAAAAGCATTTATAAACTTAACCAGATTTTTTTGTTTATATGAAAGTTTCAGATGCAAAGCCTCTAAGTACGTCTGACGTTTATCTTTAAAATGAGCATTTCTTTCTGGCTACTATGTATAGGTTTCTATGTAAGTACTGGTACTTCTGAATGGGTTAAGGCTGGGATTTAGCACATTTGAAGTGAAAGTACTTGATGAACATATACTATATGCAGAGAGCATTCACTCAGTATTGTTATCTCATTTTTGACCAAGATGGCTTTTAGAGGCTTTTGCATTGGAACTCGTCAATGTTGTTTTTTGTTTCTATAAATAAAATATATATTGCGTACTTGTGTACACATTTTACTATGGGGATTCTATATCTTCTATATATGTTATGTCTTCTTCTACTCAGAGAATGTAGCCTATATGTAAATATAATATATCGCCTTACAAGTAACATATATGGCAAAGGATTGAGTCATGAACATTCAGAAGGTCTTACCATAGTGGGATTTGTAAATGTACACACATTCTGTAAAAATATCTTCATCTGTTTAGTGCTAGCCTATATCAGAGGGGGCGGTATAACATCAGCTTCTACAACCTCCTCTAAAAACCTGCAAACGTAGAGGAGCTAATTCTTTAAATACTTTGGGGGGATTTCTATTTGTTCCACTTTTACTACTCTTACTGGTAGACCTTCATTCTCTTAAGTCTTAAAATCCTATGTTGTTTTTGCATGGCAACGCAGTCATTAAATGAAGGCCATATAATGTAGCTACACTAAATGCTAATACATTTATAAAAAACGAAATAACGAATATTTTCAGTACTACGCCAAACTACAGTATCATTTTTGCGAATCTACCACGTCCTCAGATCAGAGAAGAAAGGAAGTGCCGCGCATGCGCAGTGACATTTCCTCCTCCGCATCTCGCGCCAAACTCAAACATGGTGAGAACATGATTTCTGTATTTAATAATTCTGCTACTTCTATTACCGTTTTTAGAGAATGTCGCTTGTATAAAACAACCACACTAAGGTTTGCAGAAATGTGTTAAACAAGTTGAATAATTCTAGATTGTGCTGAGATCTGTAACACTCTGCTCTAAACAAATTTGTCAAAAATATTTGTATGTTAACAGGGCTGTGGAGAAAAGTTTACGACATTATTAAATGAAAAGAATCAATTAGTTCAAAAGACACTATGGCAAATAAGATGATGACTGAGCATTCAGATCACTGGAATGTTCTTAACACAAACAATTTAATTTAAAATGAATTTATCAACATGATGATATTACATGATGCCACTCATTACATCTATAAACCCCTGTCCTCAGACCATAATTCAATACTTCATATAGAATAAAATATGTAATCAACTTTCAATCTATTTTTAAAAAAAATAAACATTACTTCTGTGTTCTGACAACAGCATGAGGTAAATTTAAAAAAAAATGTGTTTGCAACTTTTGCAACCTTTTATTAACACACTCGTGTTTATGAGGGGCAATAAAATCAGATAATATTAAAGTCAGTCACCCTGAAAATCCTCTTAAACTATTAGAATTTTGGTATGAAGCAGTCTAATTATCATACAAGAGACAGAAATGTAAAAATAAATAATATAATAAACAACAGTTGAAATAAATAAATGTGGCAATATTTAAATGTGAGAATAAATACATGTGGAAATAAAAATAAACAAATGTCTAAATAACTAAATATAAATAAAAACAAGAAAAAGAAAATGAAAGAATAAAAATAAAGAAAATTATAAAGGGTGAAAAAGTAATACAAAAATAAATTCTGGACTAAATTTGATTAAAAATGAATTGCATTTGTTTTACCAAATCATTTTTTCCCCTATTTATTTATATTCCTATTACATTAATAAATTAATGAATTAATTACATTTTGGCGGTTCAGTCCTCCATAGATTTGAGCTAAATAATTTTTTGAATCAGTTTATTGAAACAAACAGTCTGAAAGAATATATCCGAGAATTTTTTGTCACTAGTTCCATTTTTTTTTCTGAAAAACCCTACTGAAGGGTTAATAAAATATAAAAATGCCACGCCTATTTAATCATGACAGCTGAATTAGTTTTATGTTATTTATTTAATACAGAAAAATGCAGAACTGTATTCATCTTATTAATACAAAGGGGTTATCTTTTTTACTCCACAGTCTAAAAAGAAAGGACTTAGCTTGAAAAGAGAAAAGAAGTCGTATGATGGAAATATGTTTTGAAACTGTAAGTATGCATGTTTTCAGATTCTTATTCTTATCCATTTAGCTTATGTGCGATTGTGTCCATGTCGGACACAGTAGTCTCTAGTAGTTTGATATTATCTCAAACTTTGGGACATAAGATTAATTAAGATTATTGTTCCCCTTCCAGAAAGATGCGTTTCAGCTGAAAGACATAGAAAAAATTGCCCCCAAATCCAGAGGAATCAGTAAGTTTTATCAACCTGTAGTGATTTTTAGTTTATGCTCGTGACACAGATAAGCCAATGTCACAGATAGAGGGAGCTCTAAGTGACCCTGCACATTTTTTATAGAACGTGTGTAATGGTAATCATCAGAAAACTGAACCTTGCCTGTTTGATTTGGATTGAAAGTTGTGGATTTCCAGAGAGGTGCCAATATGACTAACCTAGTTGTATAAATAGCCAGGAAAGCAGGCCTGTTGACCTGAAATTCAGAAAAGTTCTGCCCTAGAGCTTTATAAGTATCTAATAATGATGCTGAAATGTTTGTCTTGTTGGATGAAATAATAATAATAAAGAAATAAACTGGCATAACCTTTAAAAAAAAACATAAATGGCTGTGTTTATCAGCACATACATCTCAGAGCCCTTTAAGACAAGCATCCAGGGTTAAGAAAAAACAGTAGGGCATTGGCTAGGAGACAAGAAACAGTTTTTAAATTGGATTTCAATGGAGGAGAGGCTTCTGTGTGCTGCATAAGCTATTTTTTAAGTAAATGGCTTATTTGCAACAACCTGTCCACTATAAACTTCAGTGTATTTGCTATTTAATAGCTATTTAGGAGGTAAACTATGTTTGGAGTTCACAAAAAAAAATATTGCGATGGATAATATTCCTTTTATGACTTATTAATTTCTGTTGTACTTATTCATTTCTATGGTATCCGCAAACAGCAGTTGTCAGTCTTAAAACCTCTTTTTTCCATTACAATAAAGAACAGCGAGAAGTAAGAAATCATACAGCCATATTTTATTTTTATACACTCATGTGATGCAAAACAGATTTCGACAAAGCATCATCTATTTTATACAATATTTTGTAATATCAAAACACCACAGACAACCAAATGCTTATTTTTGCAAGGCGTAAAAATGCACGTACAAGTACATCAGTGAATCTCAAATTAGAAGTTGCACTGCAACACTGGCCTGAAAGTGCATGTGACAGTTTTCTCGCACATTGAGTTTTGAAGATATGTTCACTGACATAATGCTTACTAGAGAATTTGTTTAATCTTTTTTATCAGCTTCCATGTCAGTGAAAGAGGTGTTGCAGAGTCTGGTGGATGTTTTTTATCAGCTTCCATGTCAGTGAAAGAGGTGTTGCAGAGTCTGGTGGATGATAACATGGTGGACACTGAGAGGGTGGGCATCTCTAACTATTACTGGGCGTTTCCTAGTAAAGCCCTGCACGCCCGTAAATGCAGATTAGAGGAACTGGAGAGACAAGTGAGGGCATCTCTATTTGTCTGACACTGCATTTCTGATAGTTGACTTGTAAAATAAAACTGTTAGATTTATGGTCAATAAAGGCAGCTTTGGTTGCCAGAGATTAAACTTAAAGGGGTCATGTGATGCTTTTTTAAAGATCATTATTTTGTGTATTTGGTGTAACAGAATATGTTGACATGCTTTAATGTTCAAAAAAAACATACATATTGTACGGTCTCTATGCCCCGCCTCTCGCAAACGCTTGTTTTCTAGAAAGTCCCTCCTTCCGACAAGCGCAGTGTGCTCTGATTGGCCAGTGACCCAGTGCATTGTGATTGGCCGAACACCGCAAGCACTCGTCGGAAATGTAACGCCCCTTACCATAATCGCGAGCTTCATCTTTCAAAATAAATGTAAAGACAGTAAATAATGTCATTAGTTTTACCATCAGTTCAAGCCCGAAAGGGGAACAGAGTCGCGTGACAGACACAGAGATGAAGCTGGTATGTGTTTGCATTACACAAGCCACAGTTAAGACAGCTGAATCCACTGTGATATGACCCTGTCTCTCTCTCTCACACACACACACACACACACGATGCGCAAAACTCCGTATTTGAACAGTCATTAGCAAATACTTAAACTAATAACAAAACAGTAGCTGATTCAGAAGCGCCAGATTGTCATAGCAAAGTCAGAATTACCTCCTCCCTAGGTTCACGAAAACGGTCGTTCCATAAAATGCATTGCTGTTCTGTTAAAGATTCCTAAATGCATCTACTTTCGGAAGGCCAAATAAAGTGCTTTTGCTTTCGCCTAGAAACACACCCTGACATGACTGCTTCAACACTAACTGCGGTTACTGAAACCACGCCTTCTTTCTTTGCGTGAACATTTGGGCGGCATTACGCAAATATTTCCACATAGTGAGGTAGATATGTGGGGGCATGTTAGAACGAGGCGTTTTAGGGGGGCGTGGCAGAGTCTTAACTTTGATAAAGAATATCTCTTTGGTTTTGAGACTTTAGTCTTTTGCATATTGCTTCGGGATCTTATCTATTCACGAACAGCTTGTAACACACCAAAGAAAGGAAAGGAAAACTTGAAATCGCATCATATGACCCCTCTGGTTTTAAAAAATACGGTGACAGTGTTTCAGGTTTTATTGGATGGCATATTGATGTCTACAAATGCTACAATGTATTTAACTCATTCAAAAATAAACATTATCTGAAAATGTACTCACCCTCAGGGCATCCAACATGTAGATATGTTTGTTTTTCATCGGAACAGATTTAGAAAAACTTACATCACTTGCTTACCAATGGATCCTCAGTGAATGGGTGACGTCAGAATAAGAGTCCAAACAGCTGAAAAAAACATAACGATAATCCACAAGTAAACTGGCCATGATCCCGTGCAAAAACAAGTAAAATCTTGTGAAGTAAAAAAAAGATGCATTTTAATACAACACATTAAACGTTTTTTTTTTTATTCCAAATCGTTGCTTCTGAATCTGAATTACACGTCCTCGTTCCATAATGTTGCTTTTTCTTTGGCACCCATGCATAAGAAACAAATTAATCTACATCTTGAGTCAATTTTCATCAATTTTTTTTTTTAGGTGAAGTATTCTTTTTAATATACCAATTTACTTGAACTAACAAAATCTGCTTACCTTAAAATGTATTGACATAATTTAACTATAATAATAGAAGATAATAATACAAGAGTTATAATAATGCAAGAGTTGAACAGAACAGATATGCAACACATAACACCCTATTGTACATTACTGATAATGAAAACAAGAAGATCAAAATATATATATAATCATATGTAATGTGTCAAGCAGGGAAATCTGTTCTGAGGACGAGACAAGAGACTTTGCATAAATGTATTGATTTCTTTTTTTTCTGTGTAGCATGAGGATGGGAATCAGCGCAAAAAAGCCCTTCAGCAAGCAGTTGATAAAGCCAAAGTGGGACGTGAAGTTAATGTGTGTGTTCACTTGTCTCTGAACTACATCACTGTACAGCTCTAATGTCTGTGGGCTCTGTCTGACCATTGCTTTTGTGTGTATTTAGGAGAAGAGATCTCCTGAAGGAGCTCCCAGCATCGAAACATCAGAGAGATCAGCTAAAGGCCGAACTGGAGAAGTACAAAGAATGTGATCCAGAGGTGGTGGAAGAGATACGTGAGTAAACCACACAGATTTGTGTGCATAATTCTACTAATTGAAATTAAACTAAAATAAAAATAAATTAAATTAGTTAAAATAAAAAAACTAATAAAAAGTTTTAGTAAAAAATTACTAAAAATTAAACTGAAATGAAAATATAAAAATATGAGCAAAACTGTAATTTTATATAAATAATGCTAACATACATAACACTGAAAATCAGCATAGAGGAACTAAGTAGTTCACATTTTACCCTCCAGATGGAGTTTGCACAAAAATATTGATTCTCAGTATGCAGTTTAAAATAGCTGGTTTGTTTCAGAGTGGTTTGCTTTAAGCTGTATGCTTGAGCCCAGAGATGCTTAACAAACCAAACATCATAGGTCCCAACCCCCAGATTAGATATAGAGTGGATGAGGATGGTTGAGTTTTTTCATCATTTTTCATCATCTAATATTGTGATAAGGTTGGCTAGTGTTTTTTCTTTTTTGTAGTTTTAAAAAATGTAGCGCAGATGGACACAAACTCTTCATGAGTTTACTGTCTGGTTAACAGTTCTGGCTAATAAATTATTAGAAACAGCAGTGAAACACATTAAGTCTCCTAGCAGTAAAGTAAACAGTAAATTAAAAAGTATAGCATTTCCCTCTCTGTTATTAGTATTTTTCATATACCACTGGCATTCAGTATATACACTTTAATATAATTTCAAAAAGTCTTTGAATATTTAATATATATTTAATTCCATGAACTTTGCAACACGTTAGTGAATTAAGCGGTTAGATCATCTAAAGTGTGTACTGTATGTAAAATTAGTTTCAGCTGGTCAAAAGGGCTTGATTTTGATGATTACCGAGTACATTGTTACTGTGTACTTCCTTTTTATTCATGTTTTTATCAAATTCTTCGTGCTTGCTCTGCCTTGTCTTAAAAGAGGATATTTTGATGTTTCTTAATGTTATCAATCTTAAATTGATTTCACAATTGCATCACTGTGACACTCATAATGTCTAAAAAACATCAAGGTTAGTTCTCCTTAAAGCATGATCTGTGCTTGTCTACTTTCTATCATGGAGTTGTCTATACTGCACAAATTAATAATAAGAACCCACTAAGATGTCATTGCTGCATTTAGTTTGTTTTCCATTGCAAAGATCCTCTTTTTGCATTTTTTCTGCTGTGAATTTTTGTAAAGCAGTCATTTGCATTATTCTGACAAGACACCTGGGAGCGAGTAGCACACAATAAAGAATCAGCAACTCTGTTCACATAATTCTGCATAATAAGGGAAACATTGCTTACAGCAAGTCTGAAGCCTTACAGTGATTGTTTTGAAATTCACTGTTGAAGGCAGTAAATTTGTACAGAAGTCGTGTTTTGATGACTGTAGTGACAGTGCTTTAGTGTATCAAAAAAATATTTTGAAAGTCAATGACTAATTTGCATGCATTTAGGTATTAGAACATAAACCAATTTCAGTACACAGGTATGTACTGAAGTATGTGTCTTGAGTATTTTAAACTCGTTTTGCTGTATTAAGCCCTTGATTAAACATGCCGTTGCATGGATTCAACAAGTCAAAGAGTCTGAGATATGTGACTTATTTTGACATTGTATGAGTTTGTTCTGTATGAGCATATGGTATTAATTGTGGTATTACATTTCAGGTCTTAAAATGTCTATACATTTGATTTGGAAAAAAAAAACTGTAGATACCCTGTAACATACAGCTAGAGTTCTACACAAATGTTCAATGCCTTGTTATAATATTCCTGACCTATCGCACATTTCCAGACAAGTTCAGCTCTGAATGTTCTGTGATCCGCTCCAGACAGTCCTGCGATCAGCCGTGAATAATCATCTCTCTCAGGCGCTGGTGGAGATAATGACTCACGTCTCTTGAGAGAAAATAACAGTTGTAACCTCTCTGTACATCATCCACCTCGTTCATCACCCCATCCCTGCAGCTCCGTCTCTCTAACAGCCCCTCCAGTTTAAATGCTGTGAAAATGTCAGTAGTCCCTGCTGAAATACTTGATGCTTTTTCTGCCTCTTGGGATTAGTTGTTATGTCTATGTTTTAATCACTTTTAGAATTGGCTTACAGACGGTCAGAACTATTGCGTCTCCCTGAGGTACTATGTTCTGAAATATGTTTAACAGAAAAGCACAGAGCACCATTCTCACACAATTCTGGGTCAACAGACAAAACATTTGTATGTATATTCGGCGCAGGGATCATGATCCCCATTTAGAATTTATGCACTGGTGCTAGTAACATTGAAAGGAGATTACTCTTGTGTCTTGGTGTGTTAGTAATGGCTAAGGCAGCTGTACACTTTAAAGGTTGATCTTTAATAATTTAGTCATAGCTTGCTTTTTGTTGTGTTGCTATAGGATGTACAAGAACTGCACACATGACAAATAAATAAATTAGTGCATGTTTTTTATAACACCAGTAAATTACACTTATCTTATTTGACAGCTCGGTGGAATGCTTGATTCTGATTGGCCGTTTGCAGCATTTAGGGGTCAGATATTAATGAATAATTATTGCAGTCAAGGACAGCACTGTATAACTGCAGAAAACAGATCCTGTATTGCTATATACACTACAATCCAAAAGTCTAGGGTCGGTACGATTTTGAAAAGTCTTTTAAACTCATACTGATTATAAAAATACAGAGCAGTATTGTGAAATGTTTTCTACTGGAATATTTTTTTAAAAATGGATTTATTCTTGTGATGCAAAGCTGAATTTTCATTAGTCATTACTCTAGTCTTCAGTGTCATATGATTCTTTAGAAATCATTCAAATATGCTGATTTTGGTGCTCAAGAAATATTCTTATTAATAAAAAGTTAAAATAGTGTTTTTTGGATTCTAAATCCAATTAGGTAAAAAAAAATACAGATTTTTTGAAATGGAACATTTGTGTAACAATAGTCCTTAATGTACATATCAATTTAGTGCGTCTTACTGAATAAAAGATTAATTGGAAAAAAATAGACTGCAAACTTGTTAGCAATAGGGTCGCTGTGCTCATGTTATGTTTTCCCCGTCTTTAGATTGTAATAATTCTATAAGATTAATAGTATCTCAGGTTCATTTACCTATAGTTTCATAATTAAAAATAAGTTTCATAAAAATAGTACATTATCAGAAAATAGCACCACTCAGGCTGATGTTATTGTCGTATTAGCTGCGATTTTGTTTACTGTCGGGACATGCAGAATCAGTTCAGCAATCCCACCCCACCACCACCCCCCCCCCCCACCCCCCACCCACCACCCGTAACTCAAAAACTATCAATATTCATGTCAAGGTATTTATTATTTGTAAGTTAGCCATATATTAAGCTGAGAAATGTCAGTCAGACATTATCCGCAAAATAAACTGCCATAGGGTGGTTGATAACCGGTCACGGTTTTAAATTAGTCCCTACTTATGTATTAATTACAAACGCATTGGAAAAGAGAATTCACAGTCCTGTGATCAAGGGAACCAATTTATCGTGGAAGGTTTCATTTTTTGGCTGCTTTAGTGAGTGAGAGCCTAATGCAGTGATTACAGGGTGTGATGGTATGGTCCCACGGTGGGAAACCCAGGGAAGTTGAAGATACAGAACCAGAGGGATGGCTGATATCATGACTTGAGCAGTACACTAAACCTGATTACCTCGGGTCTGAACAGGACAGTGCTTCACCCACTTGTGGATGGGCTAATAAAAGCACAGTTATCAGTGCCATTCAACTGCATAAGAAGCATTATATTCAGATTATAAATCCTAAACTACACTTTACTTTAAAAAAAGAAAATGCATGAGGTCACTTAATATAATCAAGATATCAATATAAAATACAATAATCAATCAATCAATCAAATAGATTTGGTGCGCTATATGGTTTTCATTCAGTTGGCAAATTTACCATTTTTTGATTCACTAAAATGAACTAGCTCATAAGAGTCATTAGTTTGATCATTTGACCGAACTGGTAGTGCTTTATGGTTTTGATTTACTAAAATAACCCGGCTCATAAGATTTATTAGTTTGGGAATAGGTCTGGACTGGTTGCACTCTGTTTTGGATTCACTACAATAAACTGGCTCTTAAGAGTCAACACTGGTCGCTGTATGTTTTACTGTTAATATTCAATAGCAGTGATGCAGTTCAGCTGAATAATAGTGCAGGAAAACTTTTCACACTGTGCTTAACTCCGGGTTATTGTCATACTTAACCCTGCTTTTATTCCCGGGTAGAGAAACGGGTTTAGAAGCTGCATTAGCACTACTTTTTAACTGGGGTTCTGAAACGCTGCGGTGTTAAGCTTGCATTGTGGTGCCAAACTTGTGCGATGTGAAATGATGCAGTGTTAGAATGTTACGGCTAGATGCCTATTGCCTAGCAACAAACTCTCAAGTCGTGTGCCTCATATTCACATGCTTTGAACAGTAACGGAAACACTGTGTTGCATAAACAGTCAACAGTTCCAGCGTTTGAGGGGAAAAATGGAACATGGTACCCAGGATTCTGTTTACCCAGGGTTTCAAGTGTAAAAAGCCATTCAGAGTATTATATTTAAAAAGTATATATAAAGGTACATGCAGATGTACTTTTTTAGAACTTTAAATGGATGGGTTGATTATGGTATTATGATATGATTAGATCATTGTTGGTCCCCAACCAAGTGTTTTTGTCTATGGAAAAGGTTCATTCTTTCCCCAGAGTTGTGTCTTTAGAGAGCCCTTTATTTAACCACTGCCCAAAATGATTTCCATTCACCACCTGACCTGTTCTATTGCCCTGGAGCTCTGCAGTGTCATGCATCTGCTCCTGTCAAGTCAGTATGAACAGAGAGAACACAAGTCATTAAGATTACAGATTGATCTGCCTTTTCCCAGATTGGATTTGATCCAAAGCCTTGGAATGACTTTTGAGCATTTGTTAATCTAGCTCTGAAATTGAAGTGGTCTGGGCAGCACATGCAGTATGATGGATTATATATCAGAGTGGGTCTGCTAACTGTCTTAGAAGAAAATCTGTAGACTTTATGGAAGCGTGACGTACAACCGTCTGTAGGCCTTTGAGTGGTTCAGTTTTACAAATACATAGGATCTGCAAAGTTGAGTCCAAGTCGAGATGTTGTCAATGTGCCAGTCTTGTCAACACAATTTGAAAAAAACTTTTTTTAAATTTTTATTTATTTTGTTTATGATCATTAAGATGAGACAAAAGAGCATGTTGAGATGTTCTCAGAGAAGGAACAGAGCGGTGTGGAATGAAGGTAAATCATGTGAAAAATAATGCGTTTTTTAACAAACAAAGCATTAACACATGTAAGACTGCACCCCATAAAAAAAACAATCAAGCCTAGAAAACCACAATGCAACACCCCTTTAACTTAACTGTTCCATCCTGGTGGAATTGACCTGCCCAACTCCATTAGAGCAAAGATGGGAGAGTCACTTAGCGCATCTTCAGGAATCTGCTAAAAACACCTCTCTTCAATCTTTTTTGGAACCTCTACTATAGTTCTATCTTGTCACCTCTGTGGGACGCCTAAGTTTACTTCAATATATTACAATTAAATCCTAATCTAATCGTGACAAACTTTATATCGTTGGAAAGGTCTAAGACTCCAAAATATTTTTTTTACAAAAACATTGGTAAAATATTTATGTAGGAAAAGTAATAGATTAATTTTTGTCAAGAGTGCACCTCAAAAATCTACATTGTAACAGGAGTTCTGACCTTTGTCAAAAAAAGTCTTCGTTGTTGCCTTTTTACTTTAGAAATCATCAGAAATTATATGTCAATTGAAAATTTTAAATCTCAAAATTCATCCTTTGAACCCATTTTAAAATCAAACATTGCATCACCATGAAAATGGTACATCAATATCACGTTACAAAATGTTTTCGTTCATGAATTATAAAAATTTAAGTTTGGATCGTGCACTTTCAAGTCTATGTTCAAAAATGTGAGTGACAGTTAAAGGGTTAAAAAAACAAAAAAACGTGCCCTTTTTAGACTTGCACTCTATTCATTTACTAACTGCTTGTTTTCTTTAAAAACAAAAAACTAAACTAGCTTTTCAAATTTTTTGTATTCTATCTATTTGTTTTCGTTTTATTTATTATACAATTAACAAAAGCAAAAAAAACTCTAACACTAGCTTGCTCTATTCCTTTTTAATTCTATCTGTTTTCTTTTTCTTTTTATTATATAATAAAAAAAACCTTGATACGTGTATACTGCATTAAGCTAACTGAGACTTGTTATAGCCTTGCATATTATTGCTCTTTTGTTGGTTTTGATTGCTTGTTTTGTCCTCATTTTTAAGTTGCTTTGGATAAAAGCATTTGTTAAATGACTAAATGTAAATGTAATATGATTATTTCATATAAACTGATCTTAGTCATTATATACAAGCTGAAGCTAAAGAGCAAATGAACACCTGTTGAGCGGAGCATTTAACCTAAAACAAATTATTTATTCAGGCATATACAAAAGGTAAGCATAATATCACAACTTCTGCACAAAATGATGCAAATGCACAGGTGAACTTGAACTTACATGCTTGTCATAATGTTCAAGTCATATTGTGAATGAACAGAACAACACATTTCCAGAACAACACACTACAAAACAGACAACAGACCATTTTCACAGACTGTGATTCCCACGTTTCCATGGTTATTAACATGGTAAACCAAATTTTTTTGTTGTGTTTTTTTGCGGTTAAAAGTTTGAAATCAGTAACATGCTTAATGTTTTTTAAAGATGTTTCTTATGCTCATCAAGGCTGCATTTATTTGATCAAAAATACAGAAAAAAACTGTAATTTTGTGAAATATTATTTAATAATAATTTAAAATAAAAGAGTACTATTTGAAAATACAGATTTTCAAATGTAATTAATTCCTGTGATGTTAAAGCTGAATTTCCAGCATCATTACTCCAGTCAGTGTCACATGATCTTTTAGAAATCATTTTAATATGCTGATTTATAATCAGTGTTGGAAACAGTGTGCTGCTTAATATTTTTTTGGGGACCTGTGATATTTTTTCAGGATTATTTGATAAATAAAAATGTAAAAAAGAACAGGGTTCATTCAAATAGCAATGATTGTGTTAATTAACACTCTATATATATATATATATATATAATATTAGATATTACAGTGGGTACGGAAAGTATTCAGACCCCCTTAAAGTTTTCACTCTTTGTTATATTGCAGCCATTGCTAAAATCATTTAAGTTAATTTTGTTTCCTCATTAATGTACACACAGCCCCATATTGACAGAAAAACACAGAATTGTTGACATTTTTGCAGATTTATAAAAAAGAAAACCTGAAATATCACACGGTCCTAAGTATTCAGACCCTTTGCTCAGTATTAGTAGAAGCACCCTTTTGATCTAATTACAGCCATGAGTCTTTTTGGGAAAGATGCAACAAGTTTTTCACACCTGGATTGGGGATCCTCTGCCATTCCTCCTTGCAGATCCTCTCCAGTTCTGTCAGGTTGGCTGGTAACCGTTGTGGACAGCCATTTTTAGGTCTCTCCAGAGAGACTCAATTGGGTTTAAGTCAGGGCTCTGGCGGGGCCATTCAAGAACAGTCACAGAGTTGTTGTGAAGCCACTCCTTCGTTTTTTTTAGCTGTGTGCTTAGGGTCATTGTTTTTTTGGAAGGTAAACCTTTGGCCCAGTCTGCGGTCCTGAGCACTCTGGTGAAGGTTTTCGTCCAGGATATCCCTGTGTTTGGCCGCATTCATCTTTCCCTCGATTGAAACCATTCGTCCTGTCCCTGCAGCTGAAAACACCCCCACAGCATGATGCTGCAACCACCATGCTTCACTGTTGGGACTGTATTGGACAGGTGATGTGCAGTGCCTGGTTTTCTCCACACATACGCTTAGAATTAAGGCCAAAAAGTTCAATCTTGGTCTCATCAGACCAGAGAATCTTATTTCTCACCATCCTGGAGTCCTTCAAGTGTTTTTTAGCAAACTCCACGCGGGCTTTCATGTGTCTTGCACTGAGGAGGAGCTTCCGTCGGGCCACTCTGCCATAAAGCCTTGACTGGTGGAGGGCTGCAGTGATGGGTTGACTTTCTACAACTTTCTCCCATCTCCCGACGGCATCTCTGGAGCTCAGCCACAATGACTTTGGGTTCTTCTTTACCTCTCTCAACAAGGCTCTTCCCGATAGCTCAGTTTGGCCGGACGAACAGCTCTAGGAAGGGTTCTGGTCGTCAAAAACGTCTTCCATTTAAGGATTATGGAGGCCACTGTGCTCTTAGGAACCCTAAGTGCAGCAGAATTTTTTTTGTAACCTTGGCTAGATCTGTGCCTTGTCACAATTCTGTCTCTGAGGTCTTCAGGCATTTCCTTTGACCTCATGATTCTCATTTTGCATTTCATGTACTGTGAGCTGTAAGGTCTTATATAGGTGTGTGGCTTTCCTAATCAAGTCAATCAGTATAATCAAACACAGCTGGACTCAAATGAAGGTGTAGAACCATCTCAAGGATGAGCAGAAGAAATGGAAAGCACCTGAGTTAAATATATGAGTGTCAACGCAAAGGGTCTGAATACTTAGGACCATGTGTAAATTTAATAAATTTGCAAAAATGTCAACAATTCTGCGTTTTCTGTCAATATGGGGTGCTGTGTGTGTACATTAATGAGGAAAAAAAACTAACTTTAATTTTTTTTTGCAAATGGCTGCAATATAACAGAGTGTGAAAAATTTAAGGGGGTCTGAATACTGTCCGTACCCACTGTATATATATATACACACACATATATATATATGTATATATACATATATATATATATATATTTTTTTTTTATAAAGAATTAACTTTTATACAGCAAGGAGGTGGTAAACGATAAAAAGTGTGACGGTGCCAAAAAAGTAAACAGCCTAGCAGTTTCCAATATTGATATTAAATCAGCATATTAGAATTATTTCTGAAGGTTCATGTGACACTGAGGACTGGAGTAATAACTGATGAAAATTCAGCGCTGTCACCGAAAAAATTATATTTTAAAGTATATTAAAATAAGAAACCAGGGCTTGAAAACGAAAAAGAAATTCAATCGGTACACTCCGAGCAGAATCGATATTTTAACGTTTCTGTTCCTGCGTTCCTCTGATATTATTACCGCTCCGAAACCGGTTCGAGAAGAAGAAATACCGGTTAATAACGTTATTTTTTTAAAAACAATTTTCTTTGCCCATAAATTATGTCTAATACTATAATAAAAGTACAGCGGAAAAAAAGAGAGAATCTGGTAACGTTAGGCCAGCTATAACCCACTGGTGCTAAGTCACAGCCAATACAACATATCTTTCTAATTTTGGCCAAATGTAGGTACTAAACAAAAGAAAAATATATCAACACTTTAAAGCATTAAAGGGGTGTTAAGATATTTAAAAATGTTTGCTGCATTGTTGAAAAAAAAAAAAAAAAACACTTGTATAAGATTGGGTTTTGAGAGGTGAAACAAAAATAAAGCACGGCTCACAGCCGCATTTATTAGCTCTCTTAGCTGACATTCAGAAATAATATAGGCTAAAATACCTGTAAATCAAAATGTTTACAAACATTATAAACACAGTTATTAGTTTCTCTCCAAAACAAATCCTTTGGTTATAAAAACGTCAATCCAAAAACACATTTATTTAAGGTGAAACTGATGCCTACCTCTTTAATTCGGCACGAATCCAAATGTTTCCATATTAGCGAAAAAATATTTTTATTAGGCTTTGTAGCCTACTTTATCGACGTTAAAACATCATCCTTCACATCGGCATCTCAGCGGTTCCAAGCTAATTCCGGCGCGGGTTCACGCTGACGCCCAAACACATTTGTACAACGGAGGAGTGTACTTTTATTTGTTCTTTAACTGTATTGTATTTTGATATGAACAGGCTGCAAGGTAGAACAAATATGTTGTGTGGGCGTTGTAAGGCGCCGGGCGTTGGTTCATACAACGCTGGTCTGTGATTATAAAGCAAGAAGACATTATCAAGTGTCAAGCTTTTGCAAAATAAAGAAAAGTACTTTCTGCTGTCTCGGTTGCTTTCGAGACACTTGGAAAACACGTCACAATGAACCATAACTCAGCAAAAAAAAATTCTTTCGTTTCCTTAATCTGTCAATGATTTAAGTGAAATATATTTTGTGTATATACCTATATTCCTTTTTATGTAAGCCTATAGTGATCCTCAGATAAACTCTAACGCTGGTGCACTGCCATTGCGTCTTACCTATGATGAGTTCACTGAGCGGGCATTTCACTCGTTGGCTTCAGCGTTACATTTGCATAGGCCGTACTGCTGGAATTCGTGATTGTTGACAGCAAATTTCAAATATTAAATGGAACGATAAAATAACGCTATTAACCGGTTAATGGCCATTTCAAATTTTCGATTCTGTTCAAAACTGTAAAATTTGATTTCATTTCTGGTTCTGTTCCTGTCAAAATTTTGTTCGTTTCCGGTTTTCGTTTTCATTCCTTGAACCGGTTCAGAGCCCTGTAGGAAACCAATATTAGAAATTGTGATAATATTTCACAATATTACAGTTTTTTTCTGTTTTTTTTGGGATCAAATAAATATAGCCTTGTTGAGCATAAGAGACTCAATTAAAAAACATTAAAAATATCAGTGATCCCAAACTTTTGAACAGCAGTTTACATATATGAAATATTTGAATATTTTGTTGAATGTTCACTAAACTAATGTTATTTTCATCAAATAAAATTAGATGACATTTTTAATAAAATTACATTTGAAATAAAATGGACTGAAATGAATGAATATGACATGATTAAATATTAAATCAATTTAAAGGATATTTTCATCAAAAGATAAACTGATCAAAACTAAAAAACTGCACAAATTAACACTGGACTTCACAATGTTAACCTGACATGTATGGCCTTGCTAAAATATTCATCCTTTTTCTAGGTAAGGCCAACATTACAGCAAAAGAGGTGTCGAGGTGGACGGGTAAGTTGTTTGGATGCCTCACACCTCAACAAATTCCAAACCAATTATTTTCTTTGATCGTGTCATGTGATGCATCCACAAAAGATTCTGAAATGTAGGCCACAGACAATCCTGACAATCCAGTTTTGTCAGATCAGGCTAATATCAGTCCAGCCTGATCTTAGATCTGCACCGTACATTATTTAATATTCTAGGCTTACATTTGTGCAGTCAAATAATATATCCTGTGCAGTATTGTGAAAGACAAATATCTTGTCACTCTGTAAATGAAATGCTTGCTGTTCACAAATGTTGGTGTGATGCAGCTGTTTCGTTGACTGTGATACCATGGCCCAGTTCCAAGTTCCAGTCTTGTTTGTGGCTTGCATGTTTTTATAACTCTTGACTCAGGCAGTGCAGTGCAAGCCCTTGGTTATTCCCAAGCATGATTTTTTTGGAATGCAGCAGACACAGACATGCACACCACTTAACATCGGCAAGAAATTCCTTTTTGCGCTCAGCAAACGTAACTACAAAAGTGGTCTCAGATGAGCAGTGCATGAAAACATTTGATGCAGACATGTTTGGGAACACAGCAGACATGCTAAATGGCAAGGTTTTAATGGTCTGTTTACATTTAACAGATCAGATTTCAGCCAAAAGTCAAACACAACGTACACTCTACACTAGGCAAGCACGAACACATGTAAGTTTCACTATATTACTGAGTGATCTCATAGATGGAATGGTTTGCATAAGGAGATGATGATTTACTGTACCTTTCCCGTAAACCAAACCTAACACCAAACACAAACCTGATAATATCAGTAGATTTAATGCAATATGTGATTTAGCAGATTTATAAGCCTTTTGAATAGTGAGAGCAATTCCAAATGCCTTCAAGCCAATTTTCAACAAGTTAACCTATAGACATTTTCAACATTTTGAGCCAAACCAGTGCACATACTATGCTGTCATGCCATTCCATAGTACGCTGTCAGCTGTGACCCATAGAAATAAAGTAAAAAAACATATATGAATCTTTAAATTCAACACATTTTCATTTCTGTAAACAACATTAATATAGTATCTTTTTGAAAGAGATGCAAAATCTGTGTAGTGAAAGCAAAAGCAATGCCTCTTCTATTTATTATTATAGTTAACCATGTTTCTGTCTGCACTATTACAAATGGCATTTCTGAGTTGAATAGTTTTCATAATTCATCTGAATTGATTTTTGCATCATATACTGTATGTGTCAAGTTTCACATTTATTCTTTTCCAGATAATGTTTTTGCAATCAAATCCTGGGCAAAGAAGAAGTTCGGCTTAGAGAATAGCAGCTTGGACAAAGCTTTCGCAATACCAGAGGACTTTGACTAAATTAACTGACCAAAAATTCACAGCCTCTTGGATCTTATGATTGTTTGATCTGTTCAACTCTGCACAATCAATAAGCTTTATTGTCTTACATCAGTTGGTTTTACGTTTTGTTATCACAACCCTCAACGGACACCTTGGAAATTGAATTGCCATTGGCTAGTATATTTTTTTGTTTACTCACCAGACTGAAATACTATACTATACTATACGGATTATATACTATATATATATATATATATGTTATGCCATTTTACAAACATATAATGTTTGTAAAATGGCACAGCTTATTAAATATCTGAAAGTACACTCTTATCTAGGCAGGCAGTCAGCAGTATAATATGATACGTCAAGATTATTTACTAATAGAAGTTAGTAATGAGAATTACAACTTGGTCACCGGAACTTAGGGCTGGTGTGCTGTGCTTTATTTGGTCATGCAGTGGTCCTGTAAAGAAAAAAAAAAAAAGAAACAATAATATGAATGAGATTATTATTATATATACAAATTCTAATAATAGAACAATTATAAAAACGCTTAAGGCGTAATGAGCTACGGCTTCCTACTACTAATCAGGTGTGTGCGTTTGCTCGAACGGATTCGTGAAATCAAAACAGGGACGATATTAGGTGAGTGCCAGCCAATGAGATTGTCCTTTGCGCTTTAGTTCCGCCTACTACAGGAAAACCAGGCAGTCCTTAAAAGCTGAAGAATTCCAAAGGAACTCCGATGTTTTTACAGGAAAATACAACAAAATCGTTTACATGTAGCGCATCAATTCTGCATGTTATGTAAGACTCTCGCTCTCTCGCTCTTTGCGCGTGTGAGAAAAAGCGTCGCCTTCACACTAGAGATTACGTTACGCCAAATACACAAACACAGGTGTGCTGCGTATCCATTCAAATGAACTGAAAAATATCACAGATCGCTTGACGAAGAGTAAAACTCTGAAGCGCTCAGCAGAGTGTTCTGTGAGTGAAAATATATCTGTGCTAATCATATACTCAGCATCCACACACTGGCGAGTAAAATCTGAGAATTTATTAGACATTGGCTAATATTAGACATCATTTAGTCGCCCAGAGTGAAGATTTAGTTGCATATGCGAGTGATTTACTCGCAATGTAGAGGGTTGCATCAGTTCTGCATGTTCGAGACACAGCTGTGACTGACTTACATTGTGAAGAGTGTGGTGTACATTGTCAGCAGTGCCCCACCCTTGAAATTTTAACCTTGTCTAGTCCAAGGAAAACTTTAAGATTGATTTGTCAGGGTAAAAATGCTCCTGGTGTGTAAGCGGAGAAGGTTTTGTGTTAACCCTTGGCTGCTCAGAGATGCACCCTATAACCAAACTGACTGTTTGGACACCTGTTGATAGAGAAACTAAGCCTCGCAGATACTGCTGGGATGATAAATTGAGCTGCACATCAAAGGTCAATTCAAGGAAATTAATCACAGGTTAGTTTGTTTTAAAGAAGGTAAAATTGTTTATAGAAAAAAATTCTGTGACAAGGACACATTTGGTTCTGTATGAAGTAGGAATGTGTTATGAAGTCACTTCAGATGCTTTCATTTTTTTAGCTTGCTTTTTTTCATTACTGGGCGTTTTTCACAGTGCACATTGCGTATCTTGTACATATGAAAAAATACACAAATTGCTTTGTGTAATATGATTTAATAAATGTACAGTTATCAAGCACATTGTTTGTAATTAAGCATTTTGTCCTGCAAAATAATACTACCGATTTAACTGTAATGTCCTATCGATTTGCAGCATCATTAACGCCGCTTAAACACATGAAAATGTCCCTTTAATTACATTTTTTGATAGCGTTAGTTTGTTGAAAATAATGCTTTTGTCTGTTGCAACACAGTAATGATGTACAGTATTAAAATATGAGTAGTTCCTGAATAAGTTGAAGTATTTAAAACAGGTTTTATTAATAAGTACGTTTAAAGTGAACAATTTTGCAAGGTGCATAAAAAGCCTTGATTGTTTAGTGTTCAGGTGTTCGTGAAATGGGTGTTTAAAAAAAGAAAAGAGAAGCAAACGACCTGTTTGACTGTTTCTGTGCATTTCACGAGGAATGTAGATGTGTACATCTGTAATATATTTCTGCTTGTTGATTCTTTCCCCAAGTATAATTAGATATTTTGAAGGTTCATTTAAAACAAGTTCTATTAATCAATAATAGAGCACATTTAAAATATAGCACAAAATCAAGGCCCTTAAAGATAGCCTTGAGTATTTTAATACAATATTTTGTTCATAGACTTTTCCATTGAGAAAAATATAGGATATTCTAGAGGTCCATCTCCTTCCCTTTATTTGTGTATAGCCTATAATAGAAATATGCCAGTGTTGTGAGTGTGACCTTCAAAGTACGAGTGGATTATCTCTCCCCATCTACACCACTACCGACGCGACAAAACACAACGCTTGCAATACAGTTAGTAGATTGTTGCGTCGCTTGCGTCTAGCTCTAGTGGGCGCACATAGGTACTGCTGAGAGAGAGGAGGGAGGGTGTGAGAGAGAAAGAGAAAGAAGTGAAGGCAGCCGGGGAGCTCAGCACAGCCAGCATGGCGAGCCAAGGGGACTTCACATACAGACAATCTTGGATTAATGTCCTTCTGCGACTCCTACAGCTGTTATTGCCGTACATTCAACACGGAGGAGCTCAGTTTCAAGGTGCGGTGGACAGATTGATCTTATTTATTTAGTCCACGAATGCAACGCGAGTGCGAAAATGTCGGAGGAACTGCCGAGGGCTGATTTGACAAGTATTCAAGTGCACGCGTTGTGCTAAACGGGCACAATACTCATTGAATTTACCCCAAATCTGACCTGTTTCACCCGACTGTCTATCTGCATTAGGATTTACGTTTAGATTCAAATCTGAAGAAAGACGGCTTACGCGTTTTTGGCCAAGTTACTGGTTTTGTTCGGTTTCCTGTGTCAATGCAATATGCTACAAAGCTCATATAGCTTCTTACAGCTGTTATTCAGTGCAGTCTTTGGGAACTAAGCGTCTAGCCGATGGTCGCAGCGGAAAACACGAGTTTAGAACAGCATTAATGCACATTTAATTGCGTTTCCAGCTTGCTTGTATTTGGATTGTTGACATGGTGTGAGCTGTGGACTAAAATAGCTTGTCCGTTCAATTTCACGCCTTTGTCATCCACGCCAACTCATCTGCTGTTCAACAACTGCAAATATATGAACGTTAGTTAACGCATGCGAGATTAGCCGAGCACTATAGGGTCATTTTCGGATCTCCTGTATTGTTGTTTAGAGACGGGGATTGGTCTGCTGTTTGCTCGCATGATTTTCTCTATGTTTTTGTCATTCTCTCCTCTTGAAGCCCTGACTCGGATGTCCAGTGTGGTTGAAGTTTGGCAGGCTGAGGACGCAGACTTCTTCATTTCATCGCAGGTATGTGAGCTAGCAAAAACATGACGTCATGAGCGGGACGTTTTTATTACGGTTCAGCTTCACTTCATTGTGAGCCGAGAGCACGTGCGAGACGTGGTGCAGTGTGCTGTTGTTCCGTCTGCAAAGGTGGCTGAAATCAAAATAAGGTCTTTCTTTCATTTGGATATTTAGGTATCATTTAGTATGTGTTGGTTTATGCAGTTCTTATATGGCCAGTGCGATTGTTTATGTAGTTTGGTGAAATGTGTTTCCGTGTGGAGGCGGGAACAGGGCGCATCTTTCTGTAGGACTCTGGGATCCTGAATGGACCTATAGAATAATTTCAGTTTTATATGGTCTCATCACATCTTTTAGCCGATTACCTAATTGCATGTTTTGAAGTTTGTATAATTGCGTACAACTAAGTAAGTAACCAAAAAGTGGGTTAATCAATATATATCCCAAGACATTCTTTTTTTATCATTTGTTTTTTAAGGATTTTCAAAATCCTCCAAAATTTTCAAATCGCTCAAAGTGTTTTGAAGAAATCTGTTATGTGATTGTTAGGTATTCTCGTTTTGGTAATGGTTAAATAGGAATTATTATTAGTACAGTTCACTCAATAATGAAAATGGTCATATTTGACTTACTTTCTGCTGCAACACAAAATATATTTTGAAGATTGTTTGTAACCAGAGAGTTTTGGTGAAAATGACTCATTGTAATTACAACCAACAATGAAAATTCTTGTTCCAAAACCGATCTTTTTTTAATCTAATATAATATAATATATATCTTATTATATATATATATAATACATAACACACACACACACTATATAGTTAATGAGAAAAAATTATATAAATAAATATTGCTCACACATTAATCCTTTTTTTTCCAACTTACAAACCTCCAAACTAACTATAACTTATTTTATTTTGCATTTCTCATTTTTATTTAGAACTTGGATGTAATTAAAACATACCTAAAACTAAAACCGAAATATTATATAGACATAAAATAACTAAAAAAATATAAAAATAAAAACTATTTCGGATATTAGTAAAAGGTTGTGGTAGTATAAATGGCCCTAAAATATCACAAGTTTGTGGTCCACTCTTCAAATTGTGGTTATTTTTGCTGTGGTGATGCTAGAATAGTCAAGCCAGTTGTACATGAGATGCATTAAAGCACCACACTTTCCTGGCCTGGGACTTGGGCATCGCTACAGAAAGTTATTAGAAAGTAAAAGCTTTATTGCCAAGTATGATCTCACACACAAGAAATGTATGCTTCCAGTTCTCAAGAGATATAGTAATATAATAGTGAGACACAGAATAATAAAATAAATGCATAATAACATTTACAGAAGGGTGGCTATGCAGAGAAGGTAGTGTGTATATTTATATGATTAAATATTAATTGAATGAACATATTGCAGGTCTATAGAAAACATGATGTCATTTAAAACCAACACCTGGGACAGTTACAAAGGAGTGCTTTCTTTTGTGGTAGTGGATATTTTTGTTGATTATGATCAAGCTCACGAGACTGATTACAATGTGCTAAAGATTTTTTTTCATGTTTCCTTTGGGGCAGGAAGCTAATGCCGCACAAACATGCACAGAAACTGTTGCTTCTTCAGAGGTTGACAGACAATTTGCCACTTTTGTGGTTAGCAGTTACGCAAGAGACCTGTCTTATGGCTTGAGAATGGCCACAATCAAAGGGATGGAAAATTCCATTTGTAGTTCTCCATTTGTTTAAAGGGGCTTCGTTTGTTTCATTGACAGTAATGGAGGTGGTAAAATCTTATTACATATCACTCGGTATTGATTTATAG
This sequence comes from Sinocyclocheilus anophthalmus, assembly GCA_018155175.1. Lineage (NCBI taxonomy): Eukaryota > Metazoa > Chordata > Actinopteri > Cypriniformes > Cyprinidae > Sinocyclocheilus > Sinocyclocheilus anophthalmus. The sequence continues at coordinate 148,439 of JADLZN010005578.1, read as the reverse complement.
GTAGGTAAAATGTTGATTGAGGCCAGATGGAAATGTCATACTGAAACTGAACAATTGCTTGACACATTTAAAGGGGTCATATGATGCTATTTTAAAGATCATTATTTTGTGTATTTGGTGTAACAGAATATGTTGACATGCTTTAATCTTCAAAAAACACATTATTTTTCAAATACATACATTGTTGTAGGTCCTCTATGCCCCCCCTCTCAAACGCTTAGGTTTTTACAAAGTCCCTCCTTCCGACAAGCGCATTCTTCTCTGATTGGCCAGCTGACCCAGTGCTTTGTGATTGGCCGAACACTGCAAGCATTCGTCGGAAATGTAACGCCCCTTACCGTAATAGCGAGCTTCATCTTTCAATATAAATGTAAAGACAGAGCCCGAAAGGGGAACAGAGTCGCGTGACAGACACAGTGATGAAGCTGTATCCGTGTTATTAATAGCATATAAAATAATGTTATTTTTCTAAAATATTTTTGAGCTGATTATATGTGCTTTATTTTAGTTTTAAAATAAGTTGTATTTAGATTTAATAATGCCTTGGTGTCCTCCCTCCCCCCATCATGACCTTTTATTACTTATGTGTTAAATGAGATAGATATGGCTTGCTCATTCATGAATAATCTGGATTTATAAACTTTGAGGTCAAATGCACAAACCACTTTCAAGTAAAAAAAAACACACATCAGTTGGACAACCGACTAAAAGCAGACCCATAAAGAGACTTTGATTCATTTGTAGTCAATATAGATGTCAGGGGTGATTGAGTAGACCTGCAGCATTCCAAAGAGAACCTCCCTCACCCGATGATGGATGGGTGCCACATTTACTCAATGAATTCTAATAGTGCTTGTAAGTACTACACTGAAAATCTGCAGATTCACAGCATGTTTTCTAGTTTGAGGAAGACTAATTGAAACCCCTTGTCAGTAGGTCTGCATATTCATCCAACCACTGTAAATGTGTACTTAAGTCATCTGACACCAGTCAGCCAAGTGGCCTCCATATACATCCATTGTGTGCCTGGAGGGCTATAGTTCCTATGGAAACTCTGTTTTAAAAGAGCGCATAGACACTCATCAGGTAATCGTGGTTTTCAAGGCTCTCAGTAAGATGGCTATTTCAGTAAATTGCCTATAATGTGCTACAGGCAGTTTATGGAATAGCATGGTTATATGTGTCGAAACGGCACAGTGTTCCCTTTCACTACTATTGCATTAAAAACAAGGTCAGGTCAACTACTTGGACTCTGAATTTACAGGTTATATCTATCTATATTATAATGATATAATATATATCTATATATATATATATATATTATTATATATATATATATAATTCTTTAAACCTCCTAAACTGTCCTATGTACTATGCTGTTACCAACTGAATCTTTTTTTTTCTTCTCTCAGGCAGAGGAGCAGCACAGTGAGAATGTTCCTCGAGACGAGAGGTGAGAGTTCTCTTAAAACCACAATCCCTTTGAGACTTTCCTGGAATATTTGCAGTTTTTATTTAGTAACATTTATTCAGGTGTGGTTAGTGAAAATATGTTTCTGTAAACCCACAATCTGTTGTATATATCACAGTTTACCAAATTATCAAACGTAAAAGTTTTACTTTTTTATTTTCTCATATAATTTTCAGTGGTCTATTGTGTACATCCTCTAAACATTTATCTGAAGGCAGGGCTGGTGTGTTTCAACAGTGCATGGAAAACTAAGCCTCCTGAGGACACCAGCTTTCTGTTTACTCTACATTTGCATTCATGTGACTGGCATGACCTAAGATCAACATGCATTGTTTTATTAACTACATTTCAATAGCAAGATACGAATAAGAGCGTAGCTTAGAACTCATTGGCATTTTGTTTATATGGAAAAATACCAATTTTAGCACAAGCCTGCAAGGCGGCACATGGTTTACAGGTGTGTTTCAGAAGAAAAAGAGCAGCATGCAACACAAGATATGAGATATGAGAGTAGGTACAGATGCAAAAAACTAATTGCCAAACATTGCCGAAGCTCAAGGGTTTTATAAGTGTGTTGTCTATTATTGCTGTGGTTTACCTTATACACAAAGGTAACGGTTTTTATGCAAGTTGACATTTTTTTTTCAACAATTTGCAAATGAAGTAGCATTTTATCCCATGTGTCTACCACATTGTCACTTTTACAGAAATTGACACAAAATAGAAAAGTTGTAGCAACTGGGGAAAGTTCAAAGATCAATCTGTGTTAGATATATTGTTTGGTCTCTAAAGACCTGAATATATAATAGTGATTGACATAAAATATGGCAGCGATATAAAAGAGATTAGTCTGACTGCCACCACTGTGTAGGTGAGGAACTATCAGTTTATTTGCTTATACATGTATTTTTGCTTGTACTTCCTCTGGACACTCTACACACATCAGGAAATGTAGTTATCTTTAACTAATATGCACTAGACCAGATGAAACTACATTTTTTTTAAAGTTAGAGTACTTTAAAGACTTATTCCTTATATCTGGGAGCAGTAGCATGTCATGAAGAGGGTTCCAGCAGTATTTGAGGTGAAGGGAACTTTTTTTTAATGTTAAAATACCAACGTGTTTCCACTTAAAAGTCCTTGCATCAGAGTATACAAACTAATGTTATCCACCACTCTTAAAAATACTTCATATTAAATTCAATACTTCATACTAAGCAATAGCATATCAGATCATTCTGGGAGGTAATAGTTATTATTCAAGGTAATAATTATTCGGTCAGGTATTATTTGGTAAATGTTTGCATTGTAGTTCATGCAAATATCTTCTTACAGAATAAAACGAAAAGGTCCACCTCAAACGAGTGTATACATTTTGCCCATTATGCGTTTTAGAAATTGTATTTGCATCTTGATGTTTCTATTTAACATTGTTTAGTGCAATATTTCATTTACATAAAAAATAAAAATGGTCGGAAATTTGGCTAGGGTTGAGGATTAGTGTTTCATTCACTTACTTGGCAATTGACTGGATCACTAAAAGCAATTGGAGCAGATGAGTTATTTATATTTTGGTTGTTTGAATTCTGCAGGAGAAGAATGTGTTGACTTCATTAATTGGTAAATGCGTGAAAAAATTAATTGTGGACTCTTGAGCAAAGCCAGTTGAGAGAGTTATTGTCACCATAAACTGAAATATTTGTGTTTTATCATATAAAAAAAAGGCATTTGTGACTTCGTTCACACTCTCTTAGTAACTGGAACTTTCTTACTTTCTCTTCATTTTCCCCTCTTCACTGTCTCTCTGCCACATCCTCTCAGACGACCTGTCACTAACTCTCTAGACCTCATTCTGCTATCTGCCCATAGCAGATGTTTCATAGTTCACATTGTCTTTTCATTTTGACATGACTCAGGGTAGCAGCATGCTCTGTGGTTAAGTCTTAATCAGAGACTATCACCAAGCACAATGTCTGCTTTTAACGCAGCAGCATCAACAAGACCCACTTCCTGTATCAACAGCAAAGAGCAGTTACATGGATGTTGAGTTAATATAAAAACATTCAATGCAGAATATAACGTCATCTTAAAAAATAATGTTTTGTGTCAGACTCAATTATGCATTCTTTTTAAATAATTTTTTACTCCCATTTTATATGGAAATTTGCACTTTAAATGAACCTGAGGGTGACTGTGGGCTTTAAAACAAGGAAGCAGAGATGACACCTTTACTCTGATTGGTCCAAAGTGAGTTTTTGAATGAGCAGAAATGACCAAATTTGGTCATACAATAGACATAGTCATACTGCTCATGTAGTTATGTAATATCATTTTGTTATGGCTAAGAACTAATCTATAATAATACAATACAATTATATTTAGTATATATTTGTTTGTACAATATATTTAATATGTGTTATTTATGTTGGTTTGTATCACCTTTTCAACTGTCTTTGCAGGTATAGGGAAATTGTATGGGTATTTAAACATAGTTTTTAATTTGTTCAACAGACTCGCGCTTATTGGAAACTTTAGCAGCATTATCAGGTTAGCCAAAATATTTAACAACCACAGTGAATTGGTGAATTCATGGAAGCACTGTATAGCTGTCTTTTGCAGGAGAGCAGAACAGCACCAGTGTGGGTTGTCTTGGGCTCCCGAATAGAGAAATGAAAGCCAGAATCGTTTGACCACACTGCTTGTGGATTAGAAAAAAAGTGCTGTAGACTTAAACTCTGTTTCTAAATCTTTTACATTGATCTGTCCAAAACCCCCAAAAATGTACACCCTAAACACAGAGTTCATGTGGAGGCTATCTTGTAATGTATAAATCTCTGGAAATTGGCTCATGAGATTTTAACGTCAGCAGTCTTTGAGCTTGTCAGGGCTTTGGACATATGATAGCAGTAATGCAGTGTTAAGCAACAGAATGTGCATAGATGGGACAGAGAACTAGGGTGCATCCAGGATACAAGGGCCTGAGAAATCATTACATATTATTATTTTTTGCTTGCATCGTAATGAACACCTGGAATGGACAATATTCATTATTTTTCTTAGTTATGTTTTTAAGTAAAAATTCTAAATAGTGGTCCATATTTGATATTTAAAAATTTTTAAATATCGGCATCGACCGATAAGTTTTTCTGTTTGGCAGATGCGTCTGAGACTTTTATTTTTACGGCAGTGAGAAACTGTTAGCGTTCTAGAACACAGTGCTCACATTCTCCCCCTTGTTCGCTGTCGTCGTTAACAGTTCTGTCTAATACGGATAGAAGTATGTCTAATAATCCGATATAATTGTTAAACAAAGGAATTAAAATGTATAGAAAAAAGTATTATAACGATTGTTTTTATATTATTAGTAATAGAAAGGCAAACATTATAATACTTTCTCGTTTGCCGTCAGCATTCAGCAAATACACATTTATATCATTTAAACACATTTTTGAATGTCTAATGAAAATTTTATTTCACAAACCTTGCAGACTTAGTCGAATCTAGTAGAGATCTTGTCAAGTGTGCATGTGACCTGCATGATCGCGTGTTCTCTGCATGACTTTCGGTCCGTGCAAATTGAATGCTTTAAACATTAAATACATGATTTCAAATTATGCTGCGCTTTATGCATTTGCCCAGTGTCATATTCATGTAATTTTCACTGTGTGCTGTATATAAAATGAGTGTTACCTTGGCTTTATTTGAAAAAAATATTATTCCCAATGCGCACAAACTTCCCAGAAAATGTTGGTTACAGTGTTTACTTCCTTTATAATTATATTTTTATTAAATATTTATTTATTTGTGAAAATACTTTGTCATCTAAAGTATAAGTAGTTTATTTAACACATTTACTTTTTAATAAATTTTCAAATGATTTCAAATTTCTTAAAATATTAATTAAAATAAATAAAATTATATCGGCTTTATATCGAGTAAAATAAATAATATCGGCCACCCTGCTTTCCAAGATATCGGCATCGGCTGTCAAAAAACCAATATCGGTCGACCACTGATTCCAAATGCGTTTGTTTGTGGTCCACTGTTGGAAGAGTGTGTAATGCTATTACTAATACTGCTGGTGGTTCAGAGTTTGCTCTCTGAACTTTGGCCTTGTGTTTGTGCGTCTTTTGGCAGGGTGGCTGTGATGGCACCTGTCTGTGTATTGGAGATTATTGACTGTCTTACAGCATGCAGAGCAAAGAGAATGTGTTATGCAGTTGTCTGAGGTCTATAGAGGACACAAGGATTTGAGTAGCTATAGATTTCGTAAATTATTCATGGATGGTTTTATCTCCTTATAAAAACACATTATTTCATATTATGAAGTCATTTTTTGGGGGGGAGGGGGGTTATAAAGCATAGGATTTGCAACATTTTCAGAGATCTCTTTTTATGGCAGAAGTGTGTCAATCTTTTGCTAGAGCTGTGTACGTCTTTTTTTTTCTCCAACAGAACACCTAAATCTGTTGTCATGATCAAAATAGGAAGAAATTAACAAAAAAGAGGGAAATAAAAGAAACGTTGCTAGATTAAATTTCATGTTTCAGATATACCTGATTACTCTTAAAACAGAGAAGAATATAAATAATGTATCAATTTAATATTTCATTATTTTAAATGATTTTAAAACACATTGTTAGCTTAATTTTACAACTTAGATTCCCAGAACCTGTCAGTTTCTTTTGAGTCTGTTCTTTTGCATCTGATAAATGAGCCATTTTTAGTATGTGTAAAACGTATTTTTATAAAAAGGCTGTTTCTGTACAAAAAATAGTCCAGGAAATAATGTTTCAAACAATTTGTGAGATGCGGAAATCTCACACTACCAGTAATGTCCATTTACGAATTACAGATTTACAGATTAATACAAAAATGTGGGCAGTTTTGTCTTTATAAGTCATCTAAACATTTAATCTGGGTTTTTGGATTCGAGCGAACAGATCCACATCATGATTTGTAGTATTCTAAGTATACGTTCACTCTGAAGTAGAGACGATAGATGTTTTGTTGTTTTCATTTTAGTGTAATATAACTGAAAGACATACTCTTGCCTAATTGTAGGTCCTTCTCGATTGCGTTTACACTGTTTGTCCACTATTTCAAATCTTAGAACATTTTAACACTTCTTGCAGTGCTTTCAGGATGTTTCACCATGTTTATCACACAAGTAAAGGCCAGCTAATTTGTTCTTTATTGCATCAAACTTTCATGGTTGGGGGAAGTGATGTCACAATGCACTGTACTGCAGTGACTGCTCTTCATGGCCTGTATTGTTAATTTTTAAATGTAGTGAAAGGGTTTTATGAGAACTCTCAACCAATGAATATATAAAGGAACAAAGAAAAAGAGTCATAAAATGAGTGTCATGCATTAAAAAAACAAGAAACAATAAAAAATAAGATAATCATAAGATTGCCATATTTGTGCCCAACCTCAGTCGGTTACTCATGCACATCCCAAGTTTTAGGAGCCTGATGGGAAACTTAGAAGAACTTGATTTGAAATATGTCCAGGAATATTTTTATACTTGTGTTGTATCATGCCGACCTACAGTAGCTCCTCCCTAAACCCTCAGAATCACAATAACTGACTTTGATTATGGCTGCAACAATAAACACCTACAAGAGAACAGTTGTTGAGCTCAAATAATATGCAACAGAAGAACTAATGTTAGTAACAAATTCTAAGCTTTACGTTTCTGCATTTAAAGGTGCAATAGGTGATAGTCTTCAGAATCATTTTTTGTTATGCTGGTTGAAAGTCTCTTCACATCCCGATAGCAATCATTAAAGGGGTCCTATTATGCTCTTTTACAAAGTCTTGATTTTGTTTTGGGGGTGTACTAGAACACGCTCTCATGCTTGGTGGTTTGAAAAACGCATTTATTTTTCACATAATTTACATTATTAAAATACCTTTCTCCCCAGCCTGGCACAAACGGCTCGATTAGTTCCGGCTTTGATGAAGGTCCGCCTTCTGAAAAATAAAATGTGTTTTGATTGGTTAGCTGTCCCAGTGCGTTTTGTGATTGGTGAACAGCTTAGACGGTGTTTCATTACTGCCATGCCCCTTGCTCCGTCTTTCAACAAAAGCTTTTAGCGAATCCGGCAGGCACTGTACTCCTCATGTTGTGTAAGCTGTCCTCAGTAAAATGAGCAGCACACAATAGCAAATTAGGGTTATAATGCTCAGGAACAGAGTTAAAAAATAAATTGCAACCACTGTTTCCTGACATCATCCGCTTTCGGAAGCCCAAACAAAGACATTTGGGCACGGAGGTGAAAAAAACAGCGTTTCAGGCGGTTGCGCACCGGACGAGAAGTGCAGCGTTGCATCGCGCAACGTCTTTAAAATTCAAATACATAATTTTCTGTGTAGGCACACCGGTGGCACCGTTCGGCGTCTGTCCGCGGCGCCCAGCTACGTCGTGTTGTTACTTGTAAGAATTGTTCTAGACATGGCGAAAAATTTGACACTACAGCACTGCAGCTCTTCTTCTTTGTTTTCTCTGACGCACTAACTCTGCAACATCTCTTCTTCTTCGTCGTCTCGTCTGATGACCTCAACCAAACGCTCTAACCACGACCTCGCCCCTCCCCACCCCCCCCCCAACCATTCGATTTCTGTAGGCGGGAATTCCGTTTTAATGATCTTCTAATGATCCGGCTTGTGTGATATCACACAGCCCTGAAAACAATCTCTGATGTCCAACGCGCGTTCGTTTAAAAAAAAACGAAATATTTTCCTTTGGAGTGGACTTTTTTGAGATTTGTAACTTTCTAGATCTGTTTTATGCTCAAACATACAGACTACACACTGACTAAAATTAAAAAAGTGAAAAGCATAATAGGACCCCTTTAAGGTTAAGTGGTCTAAATTTTTTATCTGTATTTATTAGTGGTGTCAAAACTGATCCAAATCTCACGGTTGGAATCACATATGGTTTGCCCCCGATCGATCATTTTTTTTCGGATCAGCAGAAAAGAAAAATCTTCAATTAACTTCAATTTTTTTTTTTACTTTAAAAGGGTCATATGATGCGATTGCAATTTTTCCTTTCTCTTTGGAGTGTACAAGCTCTTGGTGCATAAAGAAGATCTGTAAGTTGCAAAGACTAAGTCTCAAATCCAAAGAGATATTTTTTATAAAAGTTAAGAGTCAGCCACGCCTACCTAACACGGCTCGTTCTAACACACCCCCACAAATCTACCTCACTATGTGGAAATATTGCATAATGCCGCCCAAATGTGCACACGCAAGAAGAAGGCGTACTTTTATTCTGTGAATGTCGCTGTGTGATTCGTTGTAAAGCGACACTACTTTTTTTTGGTCTTCAAAGAGGGATGATATCATGCTTTGTCATACCTGAAGCTGATCCATGCTGGGTTGCTGAGGAAATACTACATTAATACAATACATTACAGCCTTGCCGCCTCTTCTTCGCTCACCCGCCGCCTCTGCTCGCTCAGCCCCGCCCCCGCCGCCTCTTCTCGCTCATCCCAGTCCCGCCGCCGTCTTCCCCCCCCTCAGCATCAGCCCGCCCGCCGCCTCTTGCGCACTCAGTACGCGCCTCCTCTTCATCTGAAAAGGCCAGTTGTTTAACGCTGGTGTTTTGGTTGTGAAAACGAAACTATTTATGCCGTCTGTTCTGAATCACAGACTGCAAGTAATTTTTTTTTTTATATTTAAAGATTTTTTATTTTTATATATTTAAAAGCGAGTTTTTTGGGCAGTGTAGAGTAGTGCTTGTTGTTTGTCATTTCTCCGATCACTAATGCAGACATGGTTTTATGTTTACCCAGCGCGATACGCAATGCAATGCGTAAAAACACAGTATAAGTAATTACAATCAATAAATTATGTCCCCACTGGATGCAACAATGCCTCATTTATAATGGGTTTTCATGTTTTTGAATCATCGCTCTGGCCTGACAGGGCATCATCACAGTATGGTGAGGAGCGTAACATTTCCGTCACATGCTTGAGGAATTCGGCCAATCACAACACACTGGATAGCTGGCCAATCATAGCACACCTCGCTTTTCAGAACAATTAGTTTTGTAAAAATCGATGCGTTTCAGAAGGCTGGGCATATAGGAGAAACAATAATGTACAGTATGTGGAAAATAATGTGTTTTTTTAAACTTAAAAACCGCATAAACACATTTCATTACACAAAATAATGTTCTTTTTAGCAGCATCATATGACCCCTTTAATCAAAATGTCATAAAATGACAGATTCTGGGCTCCATTTTTGGTTCCATATCCCAAAATGCAACAAAAAACTGACGTGTCCCTGAAGGTTTTTTTTTTCTTTTTCAAAAATCTTCTACAGTTGGATGTACGTCATAATATGGAGGAAAAGATGTTTTAACTTGAAACCCTCCAAAATCTGGCCCCATTTGCTTGCATTGTAAGTTCCTGAATGTCCTGGGCACCGAGTACAGTTGTAAATACAACAAAGATTAAATACAACAAGTACTTTATACAAGAAAATACTATTTAAGTCTTTTTACTTCAAAATTGTATATTTAATTCAGTGTTACTTGCCTTTTTTAAACATTAGTGAAATTAATAGCAATCCGAGTGAAATTTTTTTTCCAAGAATATCCTACACCATTTTTTCATTTTTTGGTTTCAGTGAACAATTTAAAAAAAATTTTTTTTGCAACATCTTGCAACAAAGGCTGTCAATTGTCTGTCTCACTGACACTGAGTGGACTCTCATCTGTGAATGTGGCATAATAGCTTCCTGAAGTGGCAATTTAAAGATAGCCGTACTGTATAGTATGTTCTGCAGTTCTCTCTCTCTCTGGTCGCTAGTGCTAATTTTCACACCTCCTGCTGTGCTACGCCCTCTCATCTCTTCCCCTGCCCTCTGCCAACACCACAAATAGCTTCAGCTCTGGCATCAACTACATTCCATTAAGCCCAAAACATTCCACAATGTTTCTTCTATAGATCTTGAACACTAATATTTAGGGCCGTGTACTTGTGTTATCGTGGATGAGTATTTCACTGGAAAAAGAACAACAAAAAATTTCAAAACAAATTTGCCATTCTTCACCATGGGCTTATTGTGCTTTTCTTTTTTTCTTGGTTGAATTGTTGAAGGATGATTGTGTTTCTGTGTTTGTTTTGGCAACCACGATGCGTCACGTTGATGCCAATTAATGACAACACATTTATTGCTTGTGTGTTTATTGCTCCTGTCATGTGACCCACTGTTGTGTAGTAACCAGTAACCGTGGTCACCTGTCACAAAGCCATGCTAAATATAAATGAGATCTATTGAAAACAGAGCTGATAATTTTCATTTTGTTCATATAATCGTCTTTGGATTTTGCCATTTGTTATTTGATTGGAAGAATGCTGTCTTATTATATTTGCTGAATTTTGGTTCAAATGTATTGCTTCCCTTGAAATTGTTGACTCTGACAAACCACCAAGGTCAGAGTAAATCAAAAATGGTGACAAAATGTCAATAAATTTATTGATGGATGGTTTTGCTTATGTCTTAAAGCAACAAAGCCAAGATTTATTTTGAAGATATTTTTATGGCCAGATGGGACAAAGATTAACCTCAATACAAATATAATACAAATAATAAAGTATTTATTATTGTTGTATAAAATAATTACAAATAATTTAATGTGTATGCATAGTAATCTAAACTAAATAATATATGAAGAAATATAGATAGTTTAACATATATTTCTACATTCGATCTTAAACCAGACATAACTTTTTGATGTATTTTTTAAAATAACAATTACTGTATTAAATAATATTATAATATAACTGCAAGTCTATATTACATAGTAATATTTTCCCTTCTGTATTGTGTAATGCAGGATAGGAAGTGTTAACTTCTCAGATTGTACTACAATTTTATTCTAAAAACAAAGGTGAGCTATTGTTTTCACAAACTGCTGAAATAGTTTTTTTTGGAGTAATCACGTGCTTAATCAGAGCTTAAGGTGCATCTGCCCCAGAATATTCCTTGAAGGCATTCACAGGTGCACCTTGAACAACAGTGTATACAAAAATACCAACAGGCACTCACGTCTGCTCTTCACGGGACAATGAATAACCAAAAACACACTGCTGAAGCGCCTAGAGAAAAGTCAAGAATCTAGGGATGCACCGAAATGAAAATTCTTGGCCGAAACCAAACAAAATGAAACACTGGGCCGAAGGCCGACGACGTTTTTTTTTTTTTTTTTTTTTTTACGCCATTGCATAAATTAAATAGCCAAAATGTGCTTTTTACTGTTTTGTCTTGCTTTTCAAAGAAAAAAAAATCTATTACAAAACAACAATTTAAAAATATTTAACACTGAACATTTTTAACATTCTAGCAGACACCATACCAACAAAGCACAAAGGCCCAAAAAACACAAATTTTTTAGCCTTAAAACATTAATAAGTTGTAAAACCAATTAATTTTTTTTTTTGTTTTTTGGCCAATCAGAAACCCCCCTTTTTCCTTGAATTTAGGCCCCCCTGGGTATTTTGGTTTTTTACGGTACAATTAAAAAAAGCAGCCCCCTTTGCTTGAAGAAAGAGACTTTTGTTTCCTTTGTAAAACCATTCAAGAAAAAATAAATTAAACAGAATCTTAATTTTGAAAACACCGGGGTGGGGGGGGATGTTTAATTAATAAATGTGTTTGTAACAAGAGCTGTTTTGTAAAATGAAATTATTTATTCAATTAATATTGGTTTCCCCACCCCCCCCTTACTTTTTTAGTTTTATTTTACAGAACAACAGTAAAAATTACAATGGCCCCAAAAAAACAATTTTATGAATGTTTTGATGTGAGTTTTGTCTGCCCTTTTTTTTCCCCTCAACTTTTATTTTGGGGGCGGAAAACGAGCATGAAGACCTCAAAAAGTCCAACTTATTCCTTTTTGTTTTGACAACAGCAGATTTCAATAAATACAGGTCTTTAACGAATAAAATATTACGTCCCCCGTGTAAACAAAACACAACCAAACGTCAATCGCAATTGTCCCACATGCCTCTTAAAAAACTTTCCATAAAACATGAGACCTTGGAAAAGTCAACTTACTGAGGCAGGATTGTTTTTCCCCCCTCGCGCTTTTTTTTGAAAACTTTGAAACCCTTTGGTTTTTTTTAAACAAGGCAGAAAAAAATTTAAGTCCCGCCACGCAAGACTGCGGTGCAAGGGTCCCTGTTTCACCCCCCCCCAAGAATACAAATGTAATGCATGCGTGTAATTAGAAAACATAAAAGAATTTGTCAGTTTTTATTGTTACCTTATTGTTTAAGGTCCCATTTGTTCCGGGGGGGGGGGTGATTTTCAAAATTCATCATACAGTCAAATCCGTCCAAACCCCAATCCCCCCTTTCCCCTCTCTTCATCGAATGACAATCGATTGGCAGTACAAACAATCCTGGTCCATCGCTGGCCGGGTGCCCCCCTTTTTGGGGTTAATGCATTTTTTTTTTTTTTTTTTTTTGCGTGTCCTTTCCCTCGTAACATGTTTTTAAATGCTTCCACACTGCTGACATGTGCTGCATTAAAGTGTGTGCACCTCTCACTCTTCTCTGGTTGCCATTTGATCGCGTCATATCATTTTTCTTCTTTTCTGTAACAATTTTATGATCGGTCCTTTTTTTCGCTTATTTTCCTTCGGCGGGGGGGGGGGGGAACAACCACAAGAAGCCGAATAATTTCGGTTGCCGAACATTCGGTGCATCCTTACAAGAATCTATTTGAACAGACATTTTACTTGCAAAGCATCCAAAACAAGGAGGATGTTCAGAATACTGTGTTTATAGAACAGTGTTTTTCTTTCTGCTTAACGGGATAGTTCCACCAAAAATCTAAATTCTTACCATTTACTCACTCTCAAGTTGTTCCAAACCTGTATACATTTTTTCTGCTGAACATAGAACAAGATATTTTGACCATGACAAAATAATTCGGGAACCATCAACTGTTTGATTACCCATGTTCTTCAAAATATCCTCTTTTGTGTTTAGCAAATGAAAGAAATGCATACAAGTTTGGGTGAATAATGAATTGATTAACATTGTGGAGTATTTGAATATCCTACTTCATGTTTTGTTTTGTTTTTTTGTTTTGTTTTTTTTGCATACTCTTTGAATGTGGTGAGGCTGTTGGCTCCTACATCTGCTCATCATCAGACTCCACAAGCAGACCATAATATGCACACTGGTGTACAGTACAAATTGCTTAAACATTGAAACATGAAGCTGAACTCAGATCAGCTACTAAGTGTCATTTCTACACTTCTAACCCCTGCATTATTCAAATTACCTACGACTTCCTGTTTCAGTAAACACAGGAAATGAACACTACACCCTATTTCAAACAGCAGTGTTTTTTTTCTTTTGTGATGGGAAGTGATGCTACTGCCAGCAAAGTGATGCGTAGTGTGAGAAATGCCAATGGTTAGCTTTATAAAAAAAAAAAAAAAAAGGGAAGCCAGATTTTTTTTTTACACCGTAAATTAATAAGTACTAAAGTGTGGTAACATTTCATATTTATTTTTTTCTGACATTCACTACAGTTCAAACGGATAAGTACAGTTTACATAAAAATACTACACAGCACAACTGTTTTCAACATTGATAATAATACATGTTTCTTGCTCACCAAGTACAAATAATTAAAATGAATGCTCTCATAGTTATGGCATTATGTTGGACACCGTAAGACTGGAGTTAGTCCATTTTATTTCTTACTTTGAATAAATTACATTTCTAATTAATTAGAAATTTTTTAAATTGTAATAATGTTTTACGTCTTACTGTTTTTTATTGTATTTTGCCAAAGATGCAGCCTTGTATAAGCACAAGACTTCTTTTAAAGGGGTCATATGATGTTGCTAAAAAGAACATTATTTTGTGTATTTGGTGTAATGAAATGTTTATGCAGTTTAAGGTTAAAAAAAACAAATTTTTCCACATACTGTACATTATTGTTTCTCCTCTATGCCCCACCTTTCTGAAACGTGTTTTTTTACAAAGCTCATCGTTCTGGAAAAGCGAGGTGTGCTCTGATTGGCCAGGCTTCTAGTGTGTTGTGATTGGCCGAATGCCTCAAGACTGTGACGGAAATGTTACGCCCCTTACCATAACAGCTCACTGTGATGCCGTCTCCCGGCATGGCGAGAAAAAAACATTAAAACCCATTATAAATGATGCCTTTGTTGCATCCAGTGGGGATATAATTACTGATTATAATGACTTATACTGTGTTTTTACGCGTTGCGTTGTATCGTGCTGCGTAAACATAAAACCATGTCTGCATTTGTGATCGGAGAAATGACAAACAACAAAACTCGCGTTTGAATCGTCAGTGGCAAATTGTTTAAATATAAAAATGTACTTGCAGTCTGTGAGTCAGAAGCACCAGACCTTCCTTGCAAAGTTGGAACTGCCCCACAAACAGCCTTTGTGCACAGACGCATTGTATGCTACTCTGCAGGTTCAGGAAACAGTCTTCCATAAAATACGTCACACAGCTTCACACACGGCGGGCTTGAGTGAGCGGCAGACGCCGCGGCCCTTGAAGAACGCCACGGCCTGTCGGGCCTTGCGGCAACCACATGTGGCGACCCTGTGCTGGACTCCGCTTCGTCCATGGTGAAAGCTGGATCCGGCGTTCCCCAGCGCGCAGTTGGATCTATTCCTCAGTGACCAGCACGGATCAGCTCTAGGAATGATGAAGCAGATATCGTCCTCTTTTGGGAGGCCAAACAAAGTAGTTTCGCTTTCATAACGAATCACACGGTGCCTTCACGACATTGCGGCGGCAACACCAATACTACAGCGAGAATAAAATTTACGCCTTCTTTCTTCGCGTGAACATTTGGGCAGCATTATGCAAATCTTCCCACACAGTGATGTAGACACGTGGGGCGTGTTTAAATGAGCCGTTTTAGGAGGGTGTGGACAAGTCTTAACTTTTTATAAAGAATATCTCTTTGGGATTTGAGACTTTAGTCTTTGCAAACTTTACAGATCTTTCTTTATGCACCAAGAGCTTGTAACACTCCAAAGAGAAAGGAAAAATTGAAATCGCATCATATGACCCCTTTAAAACATTTAAAACATCTTACACAAACTTTTGAATGATAGTGTTTTTGTATCTTAACTACATGTTGTCATATAAACAACCAGTCAGTAACAACACCAAATGAAGTCTTGAAAGCTTAAACGCAACAAAGATTTAAACTGTATGTGTTTGATTCCACTAAGCCACGGGTTTGATTTTTAATAGTCCTTTACGATTGTTACTTGTCAGACTGTACATGATGATCATGTCACACTGTGGGATCTCATTTGTCATTAATGTCAGACTGTCCGAAAGTCAAGACGCGATTAAAAACGGGTGCGTGCAAGAAAACTTGTCCGGAGTTTTGCCTTATCAACCCATACATGTTCAGTGACTGCAAGCTGCATTACACGTGGGGCTGAAATGTTGGATATCGTGAAAAGTATATGAATGGTGGCAATACCTGCGTATTTTAAGAAGAATAGTGTAAGCAGCACTACACGCCCACGTAAAAACAGCAGCGCAAACAGTGTTTATCATAGCAAAGGCAACATATATGAATTCCGTGAGCTTATGACGGGAGCACCGAAGTTTATGGCAGTTAGAAGAAATCTCTAGCATTAATTCTGGGGAACATGGCTTGTCTTGAAAAACGAAGACAGTTTAATGTTCGTCGTCGTAGAATTCACACTGCAGGACAATGCGCCAAGTCTTCTGACACTTTCAGAATTTCGTCGGAGGTAAAATTTGATCGCAAATGTCATTAATTGGCTGTCGGTGAGAATATGTCAAACCAGCGAATAAAGACTACAGATTTTAGCCTTTATAAGAATATTTTAGGATTTTCAAAATTGGTCTCAGATGATCAAATCATGGCCAAAATCGCACAGTGTGAGCTGGGCTTAAAAATAGTAAGTTCATACTTAATTGGTTGCACTCGGTGTCATTCATATTTTGCGAGAACAGTTAATGCGTTATTTGAAACTATTATAATAACCGGTTCTCAGTTCCCAACCATAACAGAGTGGCATGACCAATAACGAGGTGCATTTAATTGACACAGAACTAAAAAAAATAAGCTCACCTGAAACTTACTCTGGTTCCTGTTTCAGCATAGACAGGATGTATTGATTTTTTTATTTGATAGTTGATAATCTGATGTTCATGCAGTTCAGTGATTCAGCATTCTCCAGACATTGCTCCCACTCACACCAATACAGGTGAAAGACAGCCGCCATGCTATTCCCTGATTCTTTACCTCTTGGAGCCAGTACAGTGTTTCTGTTTTACCTCTAGGCATACTATACGTTAAAGGCCTCAGAGAAAGGCAAATACACCTAATTGTGCTTTTATCATTTTTTGACTGAATCATTGGATTTTCTGGAACTTCTATAGCTGTGCTCACCACCCACTGGCAGCCATTTGATAACATAGCCGGCTGTTCAACTTTTGGACCCCGTATCAAATCTACCCCGTGTCTTTTTATAAACTCGCTCAGTGTTAGCTGACCAAGGGACTTGAATTCTGTGTAGTCCAGAATTTAGATTGGGGTGACTGCCATGAAGTTTAACAACATGAATAACTTGTTTTACCAGTGTGATAATGGCCAGACAGAAACCTGTAACCATTTTATTTCTTCTTATTTTTTTCTTTTTGAAAGTCAGTCCATATTTGATGCTCTTCCAGCTTCTTTAAGTTCAATCTACTTTGTTCATTTCCCTTTTATGGAGAACTTTGAAAGCTGTTCAAAGCTATAAACATGTTATCTGAGGCTTAGATGTATTCATAGAAGTATTGTTGGTTTGTTTCATATGTTCTTTCCTGGAACTGTTACAGAAGCGATTCATACCTCGAGCTATCCTCTTTCTGTTGGTAATCAGTTATGAAGGCCACTGATATGTGTCTTCATGTCAGAAGTCCTAGCTGTTGAAAGTCTGGACAAGCCACTGACAGAGTTTAAAGTTGACCCTAATCCATACAACCCTGGTTGATGAATGTTGTCTGAAGTGAAATGATAGGTGTGTGTGAGAGAAATACTAATTGTTTAAACTTTATGCGTATGACCAACTGTCATATGTAGGTTCATGTTGTGAAGCGTGGAGTAAATGTGTTCTAAAGCTCACGTGAGAAATTATGCACTTTTCTCACAACTTTCACAATGCGCTTACATCACGCTTCACAACATGCTGATTTACATCGTGTTAAAGTCATGAATGTGTGAATGACTGTTTGAAGCGGAAGAGATGGTGTGTAGTTTTGTAGTTTTGGGACAGTTGTTGCATCGTGCCGTATTTGATGGTCCATTGATGGTGTGTGCACACCAAAAGCGAAGTGAATATTTGCATTGTGTTATCGCTCTATATACATTGCGTAAAGTTCTCCTTCATTTTCTGATACAACCGGACATGTCAATAATAGGGGTGCAATGATAAATCGATTCATGGATCGTTCTTTCCTCTGGTGATTTTTTTTCCAAATGCATCATGATGGTCAGAAATCGATTCTGAGCTTAGTTTTTACTGGCACTCTAGGCTAGTTTTTAACTGCACGCTCAAATGCATGAAGAAGAGCACTTTTGCGTACGGCTGAGTAATGTCAGTGGTAAAATGTACTTGCATCTCAGCTTTTATGCTTTAAATGATGCCAGATTAATGTAAACACAGCCCACCGTGAACACTCTTGTAATTTGCTTCAACCTTTGCTTCATAAGAACTTTATGAATGATTATTTTAGATTCAAGTGGTGTGTGTAAGGAACTGGAAGCGAGCAGAGGTATGGGCCTGTTAACTTCTTGCATGGCCATAATGCTGTTTAAAAACTAAGCTCAGAATCGATTCCAGAGAAAATCGCGATGCATTCGGAAAAATGCAGAATCGATTTATCATCGCACCCACTAGTGTGATAAGCTCTTCGCTGATTGGCTTGCAACGTGTCATGTGAATTTTCCGCTCGAGTTGAAATTTTTCAACTTGCGCGGAAGACACGATTGAGGCGTATATCGCGCATTCGAGGCAATATCTTTGCATCATTTGCATTGCCCGGCGCAAATTTGCACCTTTTCACATCTTTGCATTGACTTTGTATGTAATCTACTGGCGTGAATAATTATGTTCACTTTTACTGTGCACACACAATGAGGCTGTCTACACTGGATGCAACAAGCGACCGTTGCAAATCATCTGAACTTTGTCTCAGTATGTCATACATAGAAGGAGGGATCAGTTTATTGACGGTGACGTGTTGTTGTGTCACACTGTGCCGCATCCAGTGTAAACAACGTCATGGATTATAATGGGTTCTATAGTATTTTGTCATGTCGCACCACGCTGCTCGCTGATTGGCTATAACTAGACACGTTGTGAGACTTGTTTGTATTATGACTTTGAGACTTGTTTAGTCCAATTATGAGATATAGGCTGTGTCAGTAATGTTCTGTTTTCAACCCTGCATATGCACACACATTGAGCATTTAACAGCAATGCCAATTCACAAAATCTTTTGATTCTTTATTTTAATTGGATTTGATTTAGATTTAGATGAATTTGGGTAATTCGTCTTTTTGAAGGATTCATTAAAAGAACCAACTCCGAAGTCATTTATTTCAGGAATTGGGCTACACTGCTTGCGTGTATGTTTTTGATTCATTTAAAAGAATCAGATCATTCGAGTCATACACGGTGTTTGTGAATCACACTACACTGGATTTTATGTTGTTATTTTGTGCAGCCCTTGAGGACTTAAAAAATTCAAGAAACATTTTTATTAAGTTGTTGTATTACGTTTTATTAAGTACACAGTATTGAATTGCATTATATTCAAAATATAATGTAGGCTCACAATCATAACTCGGATAAAATATGATTTCTTTTGCCATTGTGCTCAAGATTCTACTGATACTGATACAGGAAAAATTTGTATTTTTGTGCTATTTCTGAAACTTATAAACTTTTAACTGAAACTTCTATTTTTGAAAGCATGACGCAGAGTAGAAAGATCAGTGTTGGAATTTTAAGAATGTACATCACAAATAATTAGAAAAAAATGCTTTTCATTTCACTGAACACAAGGTCATGTTTATCATCTCACAGTACCAAAACCCATTTAGCTCATTCATCTCAAAATTCAACAAGAAAACTTCTCAGAACAACTTAATTGCCCTTTTTTTGGTTGCACTGTTGTGTAACTGTAACTGTTGCACAGTTTCCCTTCTTCAGTTGGTGTTTTCAGAGAAACAAGCAGTTTATTAAGCATTAGGAGAGTATAAAATGAGCTGCTTTGCCCTGCTGCCCACTTTAACTTCCTGTTGTTTTTAGTTTCCTGTTACCATTTTGCACACTTGATATGTTTTGTAATACATTATGATTCTCTGGTGTTTGTTACATGGTTTCGGTGTCTGAATTTTGCAACCTTCCTTATAGCTTAGTTTGGTGTTTTTGTTGAGTTCACTTCATAACAGAAGGAAGCTCATTTAGCTTTTCTCATTCTGTTTCTAATGTTCATATAAAATCACATGATATTCTCATGTATCTTTAAGTGTATTATGCAGACGTGTGTCTCTCAAGAACAATGAAGTCATTCCCTAAAGACTGCCAACAAACTTGCTCTGTTTGTGGTTTATTAACATTCATGCATGTGAAAAGATGGCGTTTTGTGATAGTCCGTTCTCTTTTGCCTTTTCAAACCAGTGAAATGTCATCTCAGAGCAAAGTCCAGGCACAGAACAACAAAATTAGTTTTTAATGCAGATTTAAATCAGGATTTTACATCCTGAGATCTTCAGTTAAATCAAATGGAGTTAGTTGCTGTGCTTTTTTGCATAGTACTACACAGTAGTCATATGTTTTGATTTGTTCATGTGTATACACTATCCAGCACATCATACAAAATTTTCCCTTCTTCCCCAGAGAGGAGCAAAACTTCTCTGGTGGTTTTGATTCTCTTGCTCAGTATTTTTAAAGCACTTTTTCATGTAAAAAGCTTCGATCTGCCTGACATTCACATGTATTTCTCTCTTTTCTCCTCAGCTCCTCGTTTTATGTGCAGGAGAGTGGGAGACAGCTCCTGTTTCAGCCGCCCACATTGGATTTTGGACTACAGTAAGTGTTTTATATTTTATACTTTATACCCTCAATATCAGCAAATACAATAACCAGCATGTTATTTAGGTGTGTATATATGATCTTATATCTCCATAATAGGCTTATAAAACTCTCATTTCTTTTCAAACCATACTAATATATTTAAAAGAAGTCACATGACATAAACAATGACACGTAAGTGTTCATGTTCAAATGTCGATGGATTTTTTTTTGTCAGTATTGTTGTTTATTTATTAGTACTGACTTGCCAAATTTTCATTTTGACCATAAGGTGCATTTGTAAGTGCATTTTTTGTGTACGTGTGCAGCAGCATTGCTGTAAATTGGCTTTTTTAGAGCATGTGATGAATGTAGCAATAAACCGCATATAATATTTATATGAGATTTACTCTGTGAGTGCAGTGAAATGGAGTTACAGACATGAAAGGATGGCAAGGGGTGTTCAAACCATGTTGTTACTTTGCTACAGAATAATAATGCGTTTTGCACATGCGAATATTCATTTATATTTATTCAGACCTGACTTTTAGTTAAAGGCATATTGAGTTTGAACAGATTTATATAATACAAAGATTTACAACGAATTTTTAGCTGTATGTTTATTATGATGTTTAGAAATATTGGCCATAACTGAAAATAATTTTAGAAAAGGTAATACTTTTTAAAACTTAACATTGTTTGACGGTCACGTAGTTTATAGCAATTGGTTAGGCTTCCATTGTAAGTGCATTGCTATAGACACATGCAATTTCTTTTTTATATTTATGAATTGAAGGATAGTCAGTTGTTGCCACAGATGTTGTTCATGAAATCTAAATGGTATTTTAAAGTCTGTTCAGTTGGCTTCCTCTGCAGACAGGATGACCAAATATGGCTGAGTTTCTTTTCTTCTGGTGGAAGAAAGAACAGTGGCAGAGTTTGGAGTGGACTGCACTGCTTTCAGTATGACCTTAAGAAATACAGAGTTGGAAAGTTGTGATGTCTGTTCCAATGCTGATAGTCCCAGCTGGAGGGAGCATTACTGGTGGTTGTGACCTTTTAGCTTCAAAGAAGTTCACAGGCTTGTCATTTAATGCGGTCATTGCTGCATCAAGTGCTTTGGCAGAGTGCTTGTGCTGTTCAATGCTTTTGAAAGGTATTTCATCAGTGCATACATTTTACAAAAGTAAACACACACCTTAAATAAGAAAGTGCAGGACACAGCACATATGTAAATAAAATCTTACATTTTCAAATGCAAAGAGTTTAAATTGCCAGCAATTGACCTTTGTCAAGGTATCACTTTTGGCCAGGACATAATTTACATTTTACTGTTATATTTTTATTATCCAAACATTTCAGTTTTGCAGAAGGCTCGTCCTGTGTTTGTGCTGTTGTTAAACTTGAAATACATTGTATGCTATTATATAAACCACGGGTCAGTCATGGCCTAATGGATAGAGAGTCGGACTTGTAACCCGAAGGTCACGAGTTCGAATCTCAGGTCCGGCAGGAATTGTTGGTGGGGGGAGTGAATAACCAGCGCTCTCCACCTTCAACACCACGACTGAGGTGAGACCCTTGAGCAAGGCATCAAACCCCCAACTGCTCCCCGGGCGCCGCAGCTTTGGCTGCCCACTGCTCCGGGTGTGTATGTGTTCTCTCTGGTGGTGCCTGCACTATTGATGGTTAAATGCCGAACAAAAACACATACACATTCCGAGTACCAACTGGATCCACAAAATAACAATAGATAAAATGATATTAAATAAAAAATAACAAAAAAAATAAAATCATTGTAAATGTAAGTGACTAGAGGTCTATCTTTAAAAAAAGTGTACTTCAATATTTAATAAGTATCCCAATCCAGACATTACAGCATGAAAGTAGTTACTTCAGGAATACCTCAAGGCTACATATGCAAATAAAGAAAAAAGGAATATTAGCTAAATGGCTTTAATGTCTTCTGAAAGCCACAAAAGTGTTAGAAATGTTGCTGTTTTATCTTTTACACCATTATGGTAAAATATAATGACCAATAATTGCTTCTTTTAAATGTTTTATTGTTCAATTTAATATTTAAAAATATATATATTTATACTTACCCCGCTCAATACTTGATACCACCGTGGTTGTTGAAAATGCATAAATAGTATAATCTCTGCACATGTGATGACCCCGATCAATAAGATAAATAGTCTAACCATTTATTTTCCGGGACAGTTCCTGCACAATGATGCAACCACACACTAGTGTTAAACCTTTCTGCCCACACAATTCCATCTGGCATCAACATACAAACAAATAAACTATCGTCAGCCCTTCTGCACCACCATCCACATGTTATTATCTGTCTTAAACACTCACACACACCCCTCATTCTCCCATTACTGTGTCCCACATGTAGAGAGACAACAGCTTAGACCTGGAATGACATTGCTTGGGCAGTGCTGCATAATTATATTTTACTTCTGCTTTCAAATTTGGGACCCTTTTGCAAACAAGAGATTGCCCAGTTCTGCCTTTTTATGACTAATAACCGATACACATCTATTTTTTTTTTTTTTTAAGAGTTTCAGTTCTTCAGTTCTTCTTTTTGATTCAGTAAACTAAATTAGCATACAAAAAAATATTTATCATCATTTTTATATATTTGTATTTGTTTCAGTATGTTAATTTTCATTAATAATATATTATTGTTGTGGTTGTTATTTATGCAATAATATTTCTAAATAATGCCATTGTTAACTTATGAATTGAACTGAAATTATTTTTTCTGTGATGCACCAAAATTAACTTTTTACAGAAATGCCAAAAACAAAATTCTACTTTTCTTGTAGCCAAAAATCTAAAATAATGTAGCATATTTTTTGCTTATTTTTGTATGCATAAAATAGACTCTGTTTTGGTTGAATATTTTTGGTAGCCAAAAGTTCACTGCATCACTATTTTAAGTTAAATTGTATTTTTTCTTCTTTTTTAAAATTATTTTTTAATGTAATTGTTACATGTTTTTTACCATAATTCCAAGATGACAACACGTGACATTTTACTCGGAATGACTCAGTTATGCATTTCTATGGCAACACTTTCAACGTATTCACGTGCTCTCAGAACATAATTACTTGTAAGCTGGGAATGGTCTGAGAGCTACAACTTAGACCATGTGACTCCTGCCAGATTCATTTCGGCGCTGCTTATGTGCTACCTCTGAGTCCGAAGACGTGGACCGCTCTGAGTAGAACGTCACGTGTTGTCATCTAGGGTTGTGCCAATAGACGATAGTATCTTGTATCAACGATAGACAGAGATATTGCCTGTGGCTGATGCCTTTGACGATAGCAAGACGATTATTATTATTATTATCAGGCTAGTAATACTATCTAATTAATATTAGGGCTTATTTGTTGCATTATATTTCTTTTTCCAACCAATCTTGTTCTAACCAATCACACGATTATGCTGACCTTATGAATGCAATGGCCAATCAGAGGCGTTCAGATGAGTCATCACTGAAACAGCAGAGTTCTGTTGTTCAGCACGTGCTGACTGAATTCTGACTCGCGAATTCCCTTATTATAAACCACAAAGTGCAGATGTACGTGCGATGTAAGCAGTGGTGTAATGTAACGAAGTAATAATGCTTCGTTACAGTACTTAATTATTTTTTGGGAGTATCTGTACTTTACTTGAGTTTTTATATTTCAGCCAACTTTTACTTTTACTCCCCTACATTTTCTAATTAAAATGTATACTTTTACTCCGATACATTTCCCCGAAGCATATTCGTTACTTACTACAAAATAGTCAGAAGTCAGAAGAACACGGACTGCAGGAAAGCAGGTTTGACGAATCAGTGGTCTGGCGTTTGCAAGTTAGACTAAAAATCCCCCAATTGTAAGTCGCTTTGGATAAAAGCGTCTGCTAAATGACTAAATGTAAATGTACCTTTGCTCATGTGCAAACAAGTGCGTGCACAACCGGGAATGGTTCATTTTCCACTCAAGTAGAGTCTAGGGTGTGCGATATACAGTATATCTTTTGCGATAAAATCTCTGCAAAAATGCTTTGGTATGCTTTTTATATTTATATAATTGAATATATAGTTACCTTAATCTATATCACACAAAGAGTATCGTTTTTCTGCAGATATCAGCATAACACATTTAATAATAATTTTATACAAGTTCAGTAAAGCAATAAGTGACTTACATTTTAGACATATTGCTTGTTTTTGCTAAGTTTTGCTAACGAAAATAGTTCCAAATAAAGATCAAAGCACTGTTTTGCGTCTCTGAGCAATGGACGGTGTTTTCTTATTGAATGAATCAACTCTATGAACGAATCGGTTGATAAAAATGATCCAGTGATTCACTCATTAACACAGTCAAAAAGCTTTGTCCCTGAACGAATCAGCCGCTTGAATGAATTGGTTGAATCTCAATGACTCACTCATTAACAGTCACTTGCTGTCACCTACTGGCGGTTTTAATTTCACATTTCAACAATTTTTTCATGTTAAAATGAAATGATTTCAAATATCAGTATTCACCATTTTGTTAAAAACAAAACATTAGGCCTATTTATGTATCTGTAACTGCAGTTTAAATGCATCCTTGTCCCCTCTGAAATATATATAAACTGTGTAAATACATCTTATTTCTATTTCAGATGCAGATTCCAGAAACTTTTTCTTATGTTGGAATGAAAGACACTAATTACCGGATAAAGTGCTTCTTATTCTTTCCCAAAAATACAAAATTGAAGAAAGAGTTCAAACTGAACACAATCTTGCTACTCAAGCTGTGTATGAATTTTTTTTATATATATTTATTTGCTTCTTTTCCAATTTGCATTTACTTGTACTTTAACTTTCAATGCTTAAGTACGTTTAAAGGACCATACTATGCGATTTCAAGTTTTCCTTTCTCTTTGGAGTGTTTACAAATCTGATTGTGCATAGATAAGATCCCTGAAGTTGCAAAGACTAAAGTCTCAAAACCAAAGAGATATTCTTTATCAAAGTTAAGACTCTGCCACGCCCCCCTAAAACGGCTCGTTCTAACACGCCCCCACATGTCTATGTCACTGTGTGGGAATATTTGCATAATGCACCCAAATGTGTACTCAAAGAAAGAAGGCGTGGTTTCAGTAAACGCAGTTAATGTTGAAGCAGTCATGTCATGGAGACGCTGTGTGTTTCTAGGCGAAGCAAAAGCACTTTATTTGGCCTTCCGAAAGTAGATGCATTTAGGATTTCTTTAAGATCACTTACAACAGACCAGCAATGCATTTTATGGGCAACCGTTTCGGGAACCTAGGAGAGGAGGTAATTCTGACTTTGCTATGACAATCTGGCGCTTCTGAATCAGCTACTGTTTTGTTATTAGTTTAAGTATTTGCTATTGACTGTTCAAATGCGGAGTTTTGTGCATCGTGTGTGTGTGTGTGTGAGAGCGAGAGAGAGCAAGAGAGAGGGGGGGGGGTCACATCACATCACAGTGGAGTCAGCTGTCTTAACCGTGGCTTGTGTACGGCAAACACATACCAGCTTCATCACTGTTTCTGTCATGCGACTCTGTTCCCCTTTTGGGCTCTGTCTTTATATTTATTTTGAAAGATGAAGCTGGTGATTATGGTAAGGGGCGTTACATTTTCGACGAGTGCTTGCGGTGTTCGGCCAATCACAATGCACTGGGTCAGCTGGCCAATCAGAGCAGACTGCGCTTGTCGGAAGGAGGGACTTTGTAGAAAACTAAGCGTTTGAGAGAGGCGGGGCATAGAGGACCTACAATAATGTACAGTATTTGAAAAATAATGTGTTTTTTGAACATTAAAGCATGTCAACATATTCTGTTACACCAAATACACAAAATAATGAATTAAAAAAAAGCATCCTATGACCTTTAAGATTAAAAAAATACTTTTCGTACTTAAGTACAACAAATATCACATACTTTAAGACTTTTACTCAAGTAATATTCTAAACGGTGACTTCAACTTCTACCAAAGTCATTTTCTGGTAAGATATCTGTACTTTTACTTGAGTATGGCTTTCAGGTACTTTATACACCACTGGATGTAAGTTTAAGAGATTTATTCATCATATAGTGTAGATTCACTGAGTTTAACGGGAGTGTTTTTAAAGTGCATAAACTCACGCTAGACTGAGCTTGTGAAGATGTTCTTTGGTAATGTAATGTTCTTTGCTCTATTAATTTGTTATGTTAAATACAAATTCAGTCATTAGGCTGCTTTTAGCCTTACTCTGGAGTTGGTTCACTTTCTCGCAATGAAACTAAGTAAATAATTACATAAATTAGCACGATAATATCGTGTATTGACAATTTCCCAGACTGACGATAGGATGATATGAAAATTGAGCATATCGCCCAACACTACAGAATTACGGTAATTATGACATGGTGTGAATTCAGCTAATGTTTTAAAAATTGAGTAATTGTCCATACAGCTGTTGGAGTCCTATTCTTTAGAAAATTGCCAAATGCAAGTGCAATTTATCAAGAGACCAGATAATAAAGAACTGATGACTGACGTTGACAAGTTAATAAACGTAGTCTGTCCATTAGCAGTGTTGAGTTTTGGGAACTGAAGATGTAGTGTGCCTAGTCTGACACATATGAACACTTGAGATTCAATATTGGTTTAAATAGTGCAAAGGATCTGCAGTCGTTTTTTATTGGCTACCGTGCTTTACATGCTGATGTTCACGCACCTCTTTCCAAGCTGACTTTTGACCACAGGAACATCATAACATAAAGATCTGCGCTGCTAAGCTTTCTGTGGTTAGAATCAGCTTTGAAAGGTCAACTCAAGTCTTTTAATAGACGTATGTGGCTTTGAGTGACATTTACTTTCATCTTTGCTCAAGTCTTGTAACACTGTGATCCGTTCTCATTGTGATGCTTTGGGGAAGTGTGCACTTTGAAAGTCTGCATTTTTAGTTGGGAGACTAAATGATCTTTGAGTATGGTTATGTTTCAAGGCAACGATGTTCATGAAACCAAAACATTCTCTGACATATCAGTCATTTAGATCAGTTTTTCCGTTTCACAGTGACATGCTTTAACAAAAACATTCTGATGAAAATGATTTTGGAGTCTGCAGTGCTGTATTTCGCTCTGTCATTCTGCAGGCCGGTGGGGCTGCCAAGAGCTGAAACCGTATATATTCACAACCCCAGCCCAGAGATCCCAGTCTCTCTGCTCTCTGTGTTTACATCCAGCAGACATTTTCACATGCCTTCCTTCCACAGAAGGGTAAGTATGCACCTCGTTTCCCATTTGGGCTGCTTTCTCTGTTCCTCTACATCAGTTTAAGCACCTCATGTCCCATATGAATGTAATTCAGCATTTTGTGTCATTCAGTTTCTTGCAATGGAATTTTTTTTTTTTTTTTTTTTTGCTTTATAGGTGATTCCACCCAGAGGGAGAACATCTTTTAAAATCATTTTCCTCCCCACAGTGGAGGGCAATGAAGAAATCTCTTTATTTATTAACACATCAACCCATGGGGTGATATCATACCAGGCGAGTTTTATAGAATTATACTATTATACAGTCATTCTTTCACTTAAGAGGTTTCATAGAGACATATTTTTACTCGGGGGGCAT
This sequence comes from Sinocyclocheilus anophthalmus, assembly GCA_018155175.1. Classification (NCBI taxonomy): domain Eukaryota; kingdom Metazoa; phylum Chordata; class Actinopteri; order Cypriniformes; family Cyprinidae; genus Sinocyclocheilus; species Sinocyclocheilus anophthalmus. The sequence goes on along the minus strand of JADLZN010005578.1, from coordinate 120,199 downwards.
ACTAAGGGGACATGTGGGAGAGATTCATATTTAAAATAGGTTTATTTAGCTTGGCAGCAGTGCAAAAGCAATTGTAGTCAGTTGCATAAAATGACAGTGGTAAATGGTATTCCCACGGTTAGCAATCATTTAAGATTTTTTTTTTTTTTAGTAGGGTTGCAAAATTCCGGGAATTTTCAAGACTGGAAACTTTTCATGGGAATTAACGGGAATAAACTGGAAATTTGCTAAATTGCAGGAACTGGGGGCTTAAATGTAGTTGAGAAAAAAAATCTTGCAGCATAATCTTTGTTAAAACAACCTGATTTAATGCAATTTCAGTTTAATTTCTACCCTACACATTGCTCAATCACATGCGCACAGCACACTTTTTACTCAAGGCTATTGAGGCCACACCCCCTACATGCACTGTGCTTTCTTCCATAACATGAACAGATAATTTCTTAAATCCTGCACACAAAATATCAAAATGTCAATCTTTGTAAGTATTCATGTAAATTACATGAATATTACAAAAAATTATGTTTGAAACTTCCTTGTGCTGTGTGTAATATACTGTGCAACCAAGTTAGGCTATACCATTGTAAAAACAAATACACTGACTGAACAAGCCCAAATACACTGACTGGAAAAAACATTTAGGTGAGATAATAATAAAACAGAAGTCTAAAAATGACCCTCCCCCACACACAATCCCCTCTAGTCACCTAAGAGGGGGATTCCCCTCCATTTTCTCTGAAGCCACACTTACTGCATTTGAGCCCAAAGACTACATCTAAGTTTGATATTCTAAATATATTTGATCTATGGGATTCAAGTTTTGCTAGTAAATACCAAAAAGTGTTTATACAGTAGCTAGCTAGCCAGTAAATCAATATATGAAAAATCTAAGCGAGTTAGCACTATTTCATTGACAATTTATGAGGAATGTTATATAGCTCGAGCTGTGATGCTCTTTCTGCTAGCCAGTTTCCTGTTATCATACAGAACTACAGTACTGGTCAAACGTTTGGACACATTTCTATTTTTAATGTTTTTGCACATTGCATATCTTTTGCTCATCAAGCCTTCATTTATTTGATCAAAAACGCTGAACAAAACGGTAATATTGCACAGTATTACCGGTATTACAATTTAAAATAATGGTTTTCTGTTTTAATATACTTTAAAATATAATGTATTTTCTGTGATGGCAAAGCTGAATTCTCAGCATAATGACTCCAGTCTTCAGTGTCGCATGATTCTTCAGAAATCTTTCGAATATGCTTATTTATTATCAATTTTGGAAACAGTTGTGCTGCTTAATATTTTTATTTATTACCTTAATATTTTTTTAGGGTTCTTTGATTAATAGAAAGTAAAAAAAAAAAAGAACAGCATTTATTTAAAATAAAATCCTTTTTTAACAAACACTACCATAAACAAGTTTGGGGTCAGTATCTTTTTCTCTTTAAGATTTTTTTTTTAATTAATTAATACTTTTATTCAGCAAGGATTTGTTAAATTGATAAAAAGTGATAGTAAAGATTTATATGGTTAGAAAATATTTCTATTTTGAATAAACACTGTTCATAAGTTTTTATTCATCAATAAATCCTGAAAAAGGATCTTAATTTTTAAAATTTGTATTAGTTTACATGCATGTGAGCCTATGATTAAACCAAATGTTTATATTTATGTTTGTATATGATACAGTTTTATAAATTTCCAATTAATTCCCCAAAATCCCCGTAAATTCCCATACATTCCTGGTAAGTTTCAAACTTGGAAAATTCCCCAGACGAAGTTCCCATGGAAAGTTTGCACCAAAAAAAAAACAAAAAAAAAAAAAAATCATTACAAAAACAATTTATATTCATGACCAGAGCTCGGGGTGGCAAAATGTATGTGTTTTTTGTTTGCCTTGTTCATAACAATGCTCTTTCAGATGTTTGTTAAGTAAGGGATAATGTACATCCAGCCGGTTGTTATCTCAGAATGAACCCTGACAGGGTGATCAGGCTGAATCTTGTATCAGCCTGAAGGGGTTTATTCTGAGATGATAACCGGCTGGATGTACATTATCCTTCTAATTACACGGCTACTTGCCACATAAGTAATTAATTAGACGCGAAATATTGATTTGAGTTGAAATATTTGAATGCAAAGCTTCCGTGAAGACAGCAGTTGCGAGCAAGCGGCAAATTCAAACTAGACGGACATTTAAGGGAAACGGTGCAGTCAAACCACTTATTACACAACATTTCACCACAAAAATAATTAAGGCAATAAAAGAAGACGAAAATGTTTTAAAACCTTACCAGTTTGTTAGTTCTCTTATAATCCATTACAGCATACAAAACAATCGTAACAAAATGGCAGCGACGAGAGCGAGAACGAGAGCGAGTCCGCGATACCAGGATGACGTAATTAAATAATTGTACACCATTTTAAATCATGTTTTAATATTTTATTAGCTAAACAAATGCAAATCTTCCACTAAGAAAAAATTGTTCAAGCAAGAGTACAGCGCCGACTGCTGTTACCCGGATGAGCCTGTGTTATTAGCTTTTACCGGTTATCATCGAGGGATAGCATACCTCGGAATGTCGTGACTGACCAATCAGAATCAAGTATTCCACAGAGCTGTGTAATAACTGTTGTTAACTGAATCAAGGTCACACTGTGTCTTTCTGGAAATGTAGGGCAGTTATGTATATTACAGTACAGACTGATGAGTAACTAGCTTAAATAGTACAGAATCTTTTGCAATTGTCAGAATAGTGGGATACTGTATGACTGTCATCGAACAAATTCACTTTAATCACCAAAGCAATCTGCAATGACATACAGTGGGTACGGAAAGTATTCAGACCCCCTTAAATTTTTCACTCTTTGTTATATTGCAGCCATTTGCTAAAATCATTTAAGTTAATTTTATTTCCTCATTAATGTACACACAGCACCCCATATTGACAGAAAAACACAGAATTGTTGACATTTTTGCAGATTTATTAAAAAAGAAAAACTGAAATATCACATGGTCCTAAGTATTCAGACCCTTTGCTGTGACACTCATATATTTAACTCAGGTGCTGAGCCTTTCTTCTGATCATCCTTGAGATGGTTCTACACCTTCATTTGAGTCCAGCTGTGTTTGATTATACTGATTGGACTTGATTAGGAAAGCCACACACCTTTCTATATAAGACCTTACAGCTCACAGTGCATGTCAGAGCAAATGAGAATCATGAGGTCAAAGAACTGCCTGAAGAGCTCAGAGACAATTGTGGCAAGGCACAGATATGGCCAAGGTTACAAAAAAAATTCTGCTGCACTTAAGGTTCCTAAGAGTACAGTGGCCTCCATAATCCTTAAATGAAGACGTTTGGGACGACCAGAACCCTTCCTAGAGCTGGCCGTCCGGCCAAACTGAGCTATCGGGGGAGAAGAGCCTTGGTGAGAGAGGTAAAGAAGAACCCAAAGATCACTGTGGCTGAGCTCCAGAGATGGAGTCGGGAGATGGGATAAAGTTGTAGAAAGTCAACCATCACTTCAGCCCTCCACCAGTCGGGCTTTATGGCAGAGTGGCCCGACGGAAGCCTCTCCTCATTGCAAGACACATGAAAGCCCGCATGGAGTTTGCTAAAAAACACTTGAAGGACTCCAAGATGGGGAGAAATAAGATTCTCTGTCTGATGAGACCAAGATATAACTTTTAGGCCTTAATTCTAAGCGGTATGTGTGGAGAAAACCAGGCTCTGCTCATCACCTGTCCAATACAGTCCAACAGTGAAGCATGGTGGTGGCAGCATCATGCTGTGGGTTGTTTTTCAGCTGCAGGGACAGGATGACTGTTTGCAATCGAGGGAAAGATGAATGCGGGGATATCCTGGACGAAAACCGTCTCCAGAGTGCTCAGGACCTCAGACAAGGCCGAAGGTTTACCTTCCAACAAGACAGACCCTAAGCACACAGCTAAATTAATGAAGGAGTGGCTTCACAACAACTCCGTGACTGTTCTTGAATGGCCCAGCCATAGCCTGACTTAAACCCAATTGATCATCTCTGGAGAGACCTAAAAATGGCTGTCCACCAATGTTTACCATCCAACCTGACAGAACTAGAGAGGATGTGCAAAGAGGAATGGCAGAGGATCCCCAAATCAGGTGTGAAAAACTTGTTGCATCTTTCACAAAAAGACTCATGGCTGTATTAGATCAAAGGGTGCTTCTACTAAATACTGAGCAAAGGGTCTGAATACTTAGGACCATGTGATATTTCAGTTTTTCTTTTTTAATAAATCTGCAAAAATGTCAACAAGTCTGTTTTTTTCTGTCAATATGGGGTGTTGTGTGTACATTAATGAGGAAAAAAAATTAACTTAAATGATTTTAGCAAATGGCTGCAATATAACAAAGAGTGAAAATTTAAAGGGGGTCTGAATACTTTCCCGTACCCACTGTATATATAATTCACTATCAGGTCGTGTAAAGTATTTTATCTTCTGTAGTCGGTTCATTGAGAGTAAGTTTCTGGTGACCTGATAAAAGCTGTAACACCACTGTGTCAAACTACTACTACTACTAGTATGAAGAAACAAAGTCTTCAAGTCTACACTACCAGTTAAAGTTTAGAAACGCCTACTAATTTTTTTTTATCGCATTACCTTTCAAAAGTTGTTTTAGTTCAGTATGAAAGCTGCATTTACTTGATCCAAAATACAGTAAAAACACTAATAGTGTACAATTTTAAATAAATGTTTTATTTTTTCTATATATTTACTGTATAATTTAAAATGTCATGTATTTCTGTGATGCAAGGTGATTTTCAGCAGTCATTACTCCAGTTTTCAGTGTCACGTGATTCTTCAGAAATTATTCTAATATTCTGATTTAGTGCTCAAGTAAGATTTCTTATCAATGTTGAAAACAGTTTTTGAAATGTTTTGTATCTCGCTCTCTCTCTCTGACAGGTTTTTGGGGTTGGTGTCCATGGGGGATCAGTCAAGGACGTCCATAGAAAGGATAGCGTTCTGATATTTCCCCACATACAGAGCATTAATCTAACACAAACTCAGGTATGCGTCATGCATGTGGATATGCTCTTTGCTTAGTTGTGTGCTTAAACATGCAGATGTTCTTTTTTTGTTTACTATTCTTTGTGCTGGATGACACATGATGTCCAGCAAGAGCTGAGTGCTTCTGTCTCCTATTACTGTCATAGCCATTAGCACAAACACACACGCGCACACACACACACACAGAGGACATCATACATTAGAGTCTGTGTAAAGCAATATTAAATGTGTTCCGAGTTTGTAATGCCACAGAAAAGTGTTATTAACCACCCAGCCAAATTTGAATGATTAAAAAACACCAAGTAAATAAAACGTTATTAAAATCTTGAAAAAAGAAGCAGTATTCTCCGTGGTTCCTCATTGGCTCCAGTGTGTCATTTACCGCCTTTCTACTGGGGCTGGTGCCAGAGCTGGAACCGGTGCTCGGCCAAAAATGCACTCGTTCAGAACCGGCTCGCATTTCCACTTGCAGGGAGCAGAACCTCTTACGTCACCAACATGTGACCGCAATCACTTGTTATTTATTGCGGAAGGAGAGCGTTGATCTCTTCTGTCAATCATTAATTGTTTGTGTTAATGTTGTTAATTTACCTGAACTCCGACGGCTTTTAAAAATAGGCTTGTTTGATATGCATCGCCGCCGTATAAATCTGTTTATGACATCAAAGTACTGCGAGTGCAATTCAAAAGCATAAAGAATAATCTGCTCTCCAATTGCTGTCGCGGTAAAAGCGGTATTTGAGACATGATTTCAGGCCAGCCCAAAAAAACCTGAACACAAAAATGGTGAAAAACTGTTAAATGGTCTAACTCCACAATTCAGTACTGCATAGTTCACAGTTTTTGTAACGTGTTTTCAGCATTACATTTCTAAAATGTATGCGTTTAGAATCAATTATCTTAATTGCCTTTACACGTACTTAAAAAAAAACAAAACAAAAAAAAAACCCGCAAACAGCCATGCTGTGAGACACCCATGTAAACCCACATGACTAAAGTCTTGTTTTTGTTGATATTATTCTTAAGGCCTGCACAGAAAGCACAAATTACGGCAATAGGGGCTGTTGACTACACATTTTTGTGTCCACTACGCTACTTTTCAATTGTTTATCTCTGTAAACATTCACTAGACAGCGTCTTGCACCTTAGAACTTTTTTAAAAAAGTATCTCTAAACCTCTGTTTGAATGGCCTCTTAGACTACTGGGATCTTATGCAGTCAACCGGGGTACTTGTACTCAACGGGATAGTTGGAGACATTTTGGTTTTGCTTTGTTAAACAATTATAAAAATATAAAAACTTCATAATAAATAATATAATGAATATCAAATGATCAATTTTGCAGTTAATACATCACATTTAAGTTTAGTTCCAAGACGGTATGCCAGATATTGGCAGTTGTTTCATATACATGTTACTATAAGCATTGCTGTTTACCCGTCTTATAATCTTCACAATAGAAACCTGCATCACAAGACCACTGTATATTTCTTCTCAGAGTTGATGGTTTGACAGAGGTAGACGATGGTCTGTTTTATCTCATATAGGAGTTCTGCAGGGTCTCGGCTCTCATAAACAAGTTTAAATATAGATGTGCTTCTGTTGTTGCGGCCACATTCAAAGTAAGCTCTGTGTTTGGATGAAGCCACTGCAATTTCACTGGCTCTTGTGCTGAATGATAACTTAATATAAATGGCTATTCCTCCTGAGGTCCAACAGACTGGTCTGCTGGCACAAGATGAGCCTCATCCTTATTTTGATTATCTGACAATAGAGGAACATGTGTGAATGTATATTCAAACCTGTACCTTCACACTGACTAATTTGAGATAAATTTAAGGTGGTTACATGTGGCGTGACTTATTAGGTAAAAGTGAGCATGACCAGATAATTACCACATACATTTTTGAGGAGAGATGATGTAACCCTGCTATTCACTTATAATTTGGCTAAGTGCTGTACAGCTGACATGTAAAGATACTGTATTGTTGAAGTTACAGACTTGATAACAGTAAGGGATGTTTCACCTATTGACAACTGCTGAAATCTTGCCGCTCTTGGAAGAAGGGTGCTCAATTAATCAGGTTCTTCTGACATTTCACACCGATTCGCTGTCATATTGCAGTGCCTCATTTTTCACCATGGACAATCAGGGTCTTGCTGTTGTGTTTGCAAAAATATGCATGAACGTTTCAACAGGATAAGCCCCCTCAGGCTATTAAGTGTTAAAATTCCGTTTGTTCTGTCATCCAAACCTGTATGAATTTCTCTCTTCCGTGGAACACAAAAAAAGAACTTCAGGTGCATCTACTGTAAACTACTTTTATGTTTTATTAGAGATTTGTTGTCTTATTTTGAGCTTGAAAGGCACTAGACAACATGTACTTTGATTATGTGGAAAAAACCTGAAACATGTTGCGCCTCATTTTATGAAATTCATACAGGTTTGGAATGGCATGAAGGTGAGTAAGTGATGACATAATTTTCATTTTTGAGTGCCCTGCTCAAGATAATGGGTTAGTTATTGTTCACATATACAGTACATACACATCCCACATTTAGATCCCTTCATTTAAGAACATTTATTGAAATAATCTGTGCAAAAATCACTTGGTAAGCCACTAGTTTTAGAGTGTAAATTCAGAAGTTCACTTCTGTAGATGGAGTCTTTTAAAGGGGCCCATCTTAGTGACTGATGGTTTTGAATGTATTGAATTATTTATGTTGCTTGAAGAGGTAGAGGAAATGAAAGTTAACATATTTAATGGAGAACACAAAGAATGAACAAAAAAGCTGCACTATGCCTCTGAAGATGCATTTGCTGCCTAAGAATCATTAAAGCACTTTCTTTGTTCACTATTGAAACTGCCTCACAAAAAATCTGGCTTTTTTGTGTTGTGTTATATATATTTATAATAATATTAAGTTGCTGCAGATGAAAGTGTCTGATTAATAATGTAAATTAGATGTATTGTTGTGATCATTTAATTTGGTCTGAAAAGCTTCTGAGCTAATGAATTTAAGTGGTCTTTCTCTTTTGCTCCTGCAGGACGATGCTTCTAATATAACAATTTTAGGTCTGCTGCTTGACTGCAGTTTACCAAAAATGTTCTACAATCAGCCCCAGGTAAGATGTAATCTCAGTTTCAGGAAATGTTTTAAGGCCTGTTCTCACAAAGACTAAATATTTGGTATGAAAACTTGGCAGCATATGTGTCAGAAACTGAAGGTTGTGCAGCGCTTTGTGTCCCGGAAAACTGGCATATTTCTGCTTTTCTATAAGCCATATCAATTGAAAAAGGTGCAGCACTCACTCTTGAAGGGGTGAAAACTTTATTGATTAAAAGGAGTTTGTACTTGTTGGAAGCCACTCCCCTAATTGGCAGAGTGACACACCTGTTGCTGATTACTAGAATGTTTAAAGCATGGTTTGGTATTGCTGTTCTTGATATCTGATGAAGACCTTGATAACAGCCGAAACATAATTTTAATAAAGTTTTCACTCCTTCAAGAGTGAGTGCTGCACATTTTTCAACTGATATGGCTTTTTGATTTTTGGTTGCACCTGCATATCTTATATTGTTGGTAGACACCTCCTCTCAGTAGCTTTTCTGTAAGCGCCACCTTAGAGAGTGAATTGACATTTTCCTGCAGCCTGTTTTTTATGAACAGGCAAAAAGCATAATAAAATTGTGCCCAAATTTCACAACAAGCATTCATGCTTGTGTGAAAAGGCCTTGAGAAATTACTCTACTACTTATATTTCTGCCTATAAGGAAATATAGGTACTTCCTAATGGCAGTGGAAATGTAGGAGATCCTGTAGCCAGTGAAAAACAGCTTGCTTATTTATATCTTTTACGGTTTTCTCCCTTTTAATTGAATTGATTGTCTCAGACTTACCAGATCCCTTGTTAATGGCATAAACCGAGAGTAATGAAAGCTCATGTCCAAGCCTGACATCCTCTATCATTGTTGTTTCTATTGTATTGCTTGAGGAAAAACAAACTTTTTTTCCATTTACTGTTTAGCATAACTGTATTGTTCATCGTCTTTAGATTGCATCCCCATCGGTTTATCATTGTAGGTGCGAATGCAAGAAGGAAAAGCCTCCTTAAGTGTATAGCTCCCTTTTAAAGGTCTCCTTCCAGTTAGTCCTTGTTGGAAAGTCTTGGAACTTCATGTTGGAACACTGCTAATAGCGCAGTAGAGAGTTGATGGTGCTGTTAACACCCATCCACTCAGAGACCATGCACACCAACATCTAATGTTATACATATAATCATCTAGCGAGGAGACGGCTTTAGTTGCATTGATGTACTAAGTTATTTAGTGATTGAATATTGGGATGTGGCACATCTTTAGTTGGAACGCTTTGCATTCCTGTGATTTGTGTTGACGTGTGTCTAGCGTGTCGATGAAATATGTCTTTATGTTTCTCTCTCTTTCCTCACAGGGTTGGTGTTTAGTATCCGAGGAAGGTAGAATTGCACTTCAGATCAGTCTTTCTGAAAGAGGGGAAAGGCCGACCCACTTGGACAAACTCAAGCCTTACGTGCTAGAGAATATTGTGGTGCTGCTGGTCCTCCCACCAGCAGAAGATGCTGTCTGTATGTTTATTTGTACTTTTATCCATATTTTTAAGTGGCTATTTTTTTACACATCTTGCTCGTCACACTTTTAGATTATAAACTTGTTTGTTTTCTGCTGGAGATACAAGAAATGCATGACATGATTTTTGATTCATATCCTACTAGCAATATTTGTTTCAATTTTTGTAAGCGTTTTGCTAGCTTTGTTTATTGTCTTTTATTTATTTTTCCTGGTGATCTTTGACTGTATTTTGACCTTATCAGCGTTCGTTTATCTTTTGCTATGACTCTCATACAACACACCAAAAACAGTTTTCAGTTTGAACAAATTTGTGGTGTCACTGGGCAGTTTGTTACGTGGCCGCTGTGTTCATCGTGTTTTCACACTCCCCTTGTGAGATTGGCATGATTCTGTTTTAACACGTTTCCACTTTTTGTTTGGACTCCTGGATTGCACTCATGGGTTCGTGGAGCCCTAGGCAAGATCATAAAAATGCATCCTAGTGATGTAAAAATGTCATAACATATAAATAACCTCAGAATCACAACAATATCTTTTTTTCTTCTTTTTAAGAGAAAGCACAAACATATCATACTCTATATAGCTATATAATTGGTTATCTAATGCAACAGGTTCATTGTAAACAAACAACAATTGAGGCAGAGAGATATGCAAAAGCAAACAGGTCTTTGTTTACACTGCACCCAGTTCAACTTGTTTTTGAAATTCGTTCTTTAACACTGAATCTGCAGTGAATTAAATCATATAAGAAATACTTTTTTTCAGCAAGGATGCAATAAATTGATCAAAAGTGACAGTAAAGACAGTTCAAATGTTGCAGAATGTTTTAACTTCATATAAATGCTGTTCTTTTGAACTTTCTGTTCATTAAAGAATCCTGAAAAATTGATTTCACAAACATATTAATCACCACAACTGTTTTCAGCATTATGATTAAGAAGAAATATTTCTTAAACGCCAAATTAGCATATTGGAAAGATTTCTAAAGGATCATGTGACACCAAAGACACCAGCTTTGTCATCACAGGATTGCATTACAGTTTAAAAATATATTAAAATAATAAATAAAAACGAATTATAACAGAATCTAACAATATTGCTGTACAGTATTAAAAAAAATAAATGTAGTCTTGGTGAGCATAAGTGACTTAAAAAAAATCCATTCAAGCATTTAAACTTTTTAATGTTAGTGTACATGTTATTAAACTCAACTACATGTACTTATGTCTGTTTCCTTATTGTAATGAACACTGGAAATAAGCATTTTAGTTTAGTTTTAGTAACATGCCACTGAAAATGAATGCACACTCTGGCGTGGTAATGTGACTCAAAGCACCTTGAGTCTGCATTAATTTTCAGTAATTGAATGATCTAATGAGTCACTTATTTCATCTGTACCACAGACATGTGGAAATAATTATATTACCTGGAGACACCTTGTCATAGATTTCATCTCTGCTTTCAAAACCATCATGCAGCCTACTTGAACTTTTCAATAAACACTAAGATAATGAGCATAGACTCTATTTCACTTCCTTATGGAAATGTTTTTTCTCTAATAAGATCCTCCTTTCATCTGATGCATAATTGCTTAATCACTCAGTCATGAATAAATATAGTTTAGTATGAAATTGGTGAATGGTTTTAGTGAATTAACCCAACAGCGTGTTAATTTTCAAGGAAAGGTCCGCTCTGAAATGTCCTGGGCTAAACTGTAAGCACAGATAATGAGATGGAAGGGAACCATAACTTCCTAGTTCATGAGTTACACCTACCTGGATTTGAAGCTTTTTGTTGCTTGGCCACCAACGCCCAACAAATAACTTTCCCTGGTATCATAGCACCACCTTGTGGCTTTCCTACTGTGCATTCTTTTTTTTTTTCTAAGTTAATTTTTCATAATTATGTATTTTTATTCCAGCAGATCCCAGAATAGGAGTGTTCATGTTGAACTCGGGGGTTAAAAAGCTCTTTGTTAAGGTATGTGCACACAGGACAGCACAGGTTCTAATGAGGTTAATTATGCATATAAACTGATATGGTTTATAAACATGTGCTTCATGACATGTCTTGTGTCTTTTTAAGGAGATCCAGCTCTTGTCTAGGACAGACAGCAGTGTAGAACTCACTGAAGTGCTACTCAAGCCTTCCGTTACTAATTTCACTCAAGTGGCTTCACTCTTCTGTAGACGTCAGTAGCCTAAAATTCTCATGTGTATTCTGATTGTTCATACTGGACATTATATGATGTTAGCTGTGTTTATTCCACTGTCTTTCATATTTTTGTTTGTAGGCTCTTTGTCAGCTAAAAGTAAAAGGTGTCCAAGACAGATTGGCCTGCAGATTTTAGCAAACAGAACGGTGAATTTATATCCACTGCTGGAAAGCACACACAGGTAATGATTTCTGTATTAAGAGTATATTTACTGCAAATTACCTTGATGCTTTTATCATTAACATTATCTGTTTTTAAATACATTTAAATAATTGTACAGCAAATGCACAATAGGCCAAAAATAACATTTTTCAAATGTTATGTAATAAAAAAAAAAAATCATCAATAATTGCATAAATGCACTACCCGTTCAAAATTTTTGGTCAATATGATTTTTTTTTTAAAGGAAAATAATAAGCAAAAAGCAAGGATGTTTAAATCAGGGAATACTGGACACTGAAAGAAATATAAAAAAGTTTTATATATTCTATATAGATATATAATATATAATAGATAAATAGAAACTCTTAAATGTTAATTTCACAATATTGCTGTTTTTTTACTGTATTTTTGATCAAATAAATTCAACCTTGCATTTTTAAATGTTTTTTTAGCCTCTAATGATTAATAAGAGTATTTTCTAAAACATTTAAAAAACTTACACATTATAAACTTGTCTAAGTGAATGGCAGTGTGCTTCAACTCTTTATATTTAGGATAATGTAACCTAGTGAATGCTGTGTTCATGATTTTTGATGCAGTTCTACTAGCCTGTTTTTACAAAGTTGTTCCTCTCTGTTTCAGATGGTCCAGCTCTGAGCTGAGTTCTTTAGTTCAGCTCAGACAGAAGCAGAGGGGCTCAGAGCATGTTGAGCTCTGGCTGTCCATCCCCTTCCCCATCACCTTCAGAATCACTAACATCTCCATTTCGCAGCATAAACTCTTTAAGGTAATGTTTATCTGAACACCGGAGACCTGAATGTCCAGTGACCACATGACTTTAGAACAGATGAATGGATTGCAGGACACTTTGCGACTAAATAAAGAATGTGGATTTTTTTCCTGCTTTGAAATTGAGATGAGTAGTTGGTGGGTTAGTGACTCTATTTAAACATTTTTTTTTTTTTTACTTCGTCAACGTAGTACTTAAAATACATAATAAAAACTAAATAATATAATTGCTTTTAATAGTATACAAAAGTACAATTCACAAAAATAGTAGCCTATATTAGTTCAAACGATACAGTTTTTACAGCTTTACTAAGATGTAAATTTTCCCAATTTCTAGGTTGTAAATTTGACAAAGTCCCTGGAGGTGAGCCCTGGTAGCTGGAAGCTTCTGTCTCTTCAACTGCTCAGCAAATCTTTACCCACAAACCTCAAAACCACAGTTACCCTGACAACCAATGTAGGGGTTCCAATGGAGCTTCACCTCCAAACGTATTCTACTGCCTCAAAGGTAAAGCTTGACTACATCAGCATGAAAACTCTTAAATAAGAGGTTCTCATCCTCTTGCTGTGTTGATGGAAACCTAATGATGGATTAAAATCATTCTCTACTGCATAGACAAGAATGCATTGAAAAGAGAGCACATAGACAGTAATTAATTTATTTACTTCAGGTCCTATTATTAAGCAGATTTGCTCGTTTTTGTCTGAATGATCACTTTCTTTCCTCAGCAGGGAGGTGTTATGTTTGAGTCTTCTGAAGCGTGTGAACGGCTCTGTCCTCTCCATTTGTCCAGAGCAGGTGAGATAAACACAACTGAACACACACAAGTGTTTTTTCTAGACCAATGGATCTCAACCTTTTTGACTCCAAGGTTAACCATTGTCTTAAACAGTTTGTTTTGAAAACTTGTCTTAATTTAGTTTCTGTAAATTAAAAAAAGCCCTAATAATTAATATAAAATAATGAATCAAAATGATTGCATTTCACCAATGTTCTTCAAGATTCCCACACTTTTTACCCACTGAATTTACATGACTCTTCCAGTCCATCATGATTCACTGGATGAGGATTACGGATAAAGGATTTAAAAAATAATAATTTATTCACAGCTTCTACCCAATAAATGATTTCGGAGCTTGGCTTAAATAGTAAAATGTGTTTTAATTATAGAAATGCCCATGGCATTGCAAGATTTTTTTTAACTTGCATGATTTATTCGGGTCTACAAATCATAATTTTTTTAATTTTCCTAGGAAAGCAGTGTAAGCAGTGTTTTTTTTTATTTTTTATATCTATTATCTATTCTATTATAGTTTTTATTAATACTTTTAATTCATTTCTATGAAAATATTTTCCATTTTAATTTTAAATGTAGTGAAGTTTTTGAAATTTGTATTTTATTCCTTACTTCGGGTCCTATTATTAAGCAGATTTGCTCGTTTTTGTCTGAATGATGTCTGAATAAATTTTTTAAAAACACTTTAGTATAGAGACCAATTCTCACTATTAACTAGTTGCTTATTAGCATGCCTTTTATTAACATATTGGCTGTTTATTAGTACTTATAATGCACATATTCTGCATGATCATATTCTACATCCCTAATTTTACCCAATACCTAAACTTAACAACTATCTTACTAACTACTAATGAGCAGCAAATTAGGAGTTTGAGTCGTAGTTAATGGTTTGTTAACAGAGAGAATTGGAACTGTTTTGAGTATTTAGTAATGTAGTTAAACTACATAGCCTTGAACTAGCTTGCCTTGAACTAGCTGAAATTTTAGATTGCTTATATTCTCTTTAATTTTTTTCAGTTAACATTTATCTCAAGTAAACAATGTTTTTTATGGTTTTAGTTTGTTTTACTTTTCTATAATAACCCTGTGAGGAAGTACATTTAAAAAAATTAATATTTAATTTATAGTTTCAGCTTTATTTTATTGCTTGTTTAAGTTGTTAAGTCATCTTGAGCCCCCCTAGTGGCACTGTTGTAGTCAATTATCATAACCTTGTACTATAAATTGATTGAATAGTTTTTTGCATACTAGCTTTTGCATTTTGTATGTGTATGAACTTGCAGGACATGTTGAGTGGCAGCAGTCCCTTCTCCCAGAATCCTCCTCATCTCTCTGGAGAGTGGACAGCAGTCTGGCCTCTTCACTCTGTAGCCGTTGGCACTGTAGCAGTGAGCTTTCTTGCAGGTAAACATGCTGGAAGGTAGAAACAAACGTGTGGGGACAAATAGGCTACCCGTTTTGAATGCTGTTTAAACATATGTACATTCACTCATCTTTTTTGTCTTGTGTGTGTGTTTTATTCAGGTGGCCCAGACTTCCTGCAAACCAATCTTCACCCCTGGACTTTGGGGCCACACCTGTCAATGAGAGTAAGGTATGCAAATCACTAATAAAAGAACAAAAGGAGCATCTTTAGTAAGTATTCAAAGGGCAATCAAACATGCCACCTTTTGATGCATCACATGGAATTTTCAGCATTGTTTGAACTATTAATGTAAATCACTAATCCAGGTGAAGAATTTCACTCTGAAAAACCCGACGGGTTCAGTGGTGTCTGTGGAGATCCGAACCCTCTCCTCATATCCAGTTCCGCTTGAAGCCCTCGACATGCTGACCAAATGGTACCTACTGCAAACACACGCTCATATGGCCTAAATTCTGTTCTGCCAAAAACCTTAATTACAAAATAAATTATAAACAATATTAAATTGAATATCTAGTACAGTATAAACATCTCTCTAAATAAGACATGTATTTACACACAAATTACACATTTTTATTTAGTCCTTTTAGTACTTCAGCTTATTTTGTTTCCGTTAGTTCCCAAGGCATTTCTTTCTTTTTTGTAGCGTTAGTTAGCATTAATGAAGAAATGAGACATAACATCTGAAATCATATTATGTATGTATCTGTTTCTAGGTTTAATATTAGCCCACTGTCTGTGAATATCACTACAACAGAGTTTCTTCTCTTGGCTACTAATCACAAGGTGAGGTCATGACCTTTGAATAGCTTTAAACACATTGAGTATATCTTGTGTAGTTAATGTGTCTTGTGGTAACTCTGGTTATAGTGAACTCATGTTTTTGCAAACAGGAAAGTAAGAGAGGCAGTGTGTTGAGATTCCTTCTTCAGCCGTGGGAGTCAAGGATGGTTTCTGTGGCGTACCAACCCACAGAACACAAGCATGTTACCTCACTGCTCCTCATCAGGTACTGCTCTGCCCAAATGAGTTGTAACTGAGGTATTAACATAACATTGAGCTATTTAATTATACATTCAACAGATTAAGGGGGGAAATGTTTTGCTTTGTTGGGATGTTGCTATAGACAGTACTGCAATGCATGGTCAAGAAAAAAATTTAAATGATCAGGAAATTTTTATTCAAAAATTTCATAAAATGGTTCACAATTTGGTCTGAGTGTTAGTGATCCCCATCCCGTAAGCACATACTATAGGAAATGTCGTGGGCATTTATAGTAGGAACTTTTTATGTACTATGTAATGACATGATGCAACATTTTGACAACATTTGCTTTTTTTTTCGCTTTAGCAATTACACACAAAATGTTTTGCCTTAAGGTGCTGTCACAGAATGCTGGTTGGTCTAAAAGTGATTTTTGTGCGTGTAGTTCCATTACACTATTGACCGTAGCTTTCCTTGTTGTGGTTGTTGTTGTTTTCTCAGTGTTGCTATGAGTTTCTATTAGGGATGCACCAATACGATACTGGTCTCCTGTACTCGTACTCGTTAAAATGCCCCGATACCAAACGCCGTACCACACAGCATGTGATAAGCGGCAATAGTAAAACCAAAGATAGAAACACCGACAACAGAATGGAGTTATTAGAGATTAAGGATATCTACGAAGTATGTATGCAATGAATATAATGTTAAACATTCAGTATTAATGCCTGTATAGCTGGTGTGCGCAAGCTGATAAACAAAGCATGCTGAGTGGATTGAGCGCGCGGCGGCGCAGATGCGCGAGCTTGTCGAGTGAATATATCTTTCTCAAAGACATCACTGGAAAGTTTGTAGTTCGGTCGGATATGCCAAAAACAAGTAAGTAAAACAATGCACAAGTTACTTAATGGTAGCAAGAGAGAGAGAGAGAGAGAGTGCGCACAATTCTGTTGTGTGATCTTTGATGTTCACTCACTTAGCACACGCATCATTTGGATTAAAATGAAATCGTAAAAATAAAACCATTCACAGGGGCATTCACTATAAACATCATTTATTTTCAACCTTAGGCATACACGACTTTCTGGCGAAAGTGAATCTAGCAGCTTGTGTGAAATGCGCTAGGCTGTACTACTGTCCTCTCATTCTGCATCAGTACAAATACCTGCACGCGTTGCGCGTGTTTTGCTTGCTTGAGTGTTTCTGCATAATATGAGTGGCTTTGGAATATAAATCGCAGCACGTTTCAGATGAAAAAACGCGACTTCTATATCTGAAAATATCACAGTTAGGAGATTTATAAAGAGTGGTTCCCAGCATTATTACAGCAAAGCGCGTGATTACAGTACTAAGCCGCTGCAATGGAGCAGCTCTAATGCTATTAAATTAAAGATGATGTACCATAGAGCAAAAAAAATTAACAGTGAAAGTAACAAAAACTTGTAAAATACATTTTAATGGGCATAATTAAGTGTAAAAAAACCCTGAAGGATATACAGTCAAACCAAAAATAATTCAGAGACCAGATATAATTTTTGATATTTTTTTACTAGTTAATTTATGTAAGTGAGGATAGGAAAAATAAAGTAAACTGTGACAAATCATACCCAAAAATTCTTCATACAGTGGACTACCAGTAAAATTGATACAAATTTGAGACCAAAAATTATTCAGACAGAGTCTAGGAAAAAAATTGAAGTTCAGGTTTGCATGAAGCTGGATGAAAGCATGCCCAGGAGACTACAGGCTGTCATTGAGGCTAAGGGCTGACCGACAAATTATTCATAGTTGTGTAAATACTGTCATACTAACAGCTGTCTGAATTATTTTGGTTGATTGTAATCTATTACATTCCTTTCTATCAAAATTATCTAGTGATGCACGATCATGATTTTTCATAGCCGATTCCGATACCGATTTTTTACAAGCAAACTGGCCGATTCCGATACCGATTTTATTTTATTTTTTATCAAGCAACAAACAAGAATAAAAGTACACACAAACAAGATGTTTATTTGGTATTTAACAGGCTAAACTGGGTTTTGGCTATTGAAAACAACAACTGTAACTATCTGAAATTAACAGCAGTAACTGCGCAGTAAGTAGGCTACATTCAATACAAACATAGGTAGGCCTACTGACAAAAGCATTTAGCTTTTGTTTTTAAATTGGGTTGAAACTATAAACTGGCCTTAAATGAAAACATTAACTGTAACCATGTAATTTTAAAGGCAATGAGAATGAGAATGAGTTTTTTATTGCCAGGTATGTTTACACATACGAGGAATTTGTTTTCATGACAGAAGCTCCACAGTGTAACAGAATGACAGTGACAGAACAAAAACACAGATAATAAAAAATAGAAAAATAGAACAAGTAACTAAGGAATAAAAATATACAAATCGACAATTGTATGTACAGGTATATAACAATAGACAGTTGTATGTACAGGTATATTATGTGCAAATTGAAATGTAGACTGAGTGTGTGTGCTAGATAAATAAGTGTATGAGTGAATAAAAATAGTGTGTGTTCCACAGTTATTGTCAAGTGTTCATGAGATGGATTGCCTGAGGGAAGAAACTGTTCCTGTGTCTGGCCGTTCTGGTGCTCAGTGCTCTGTAGCGTCGACCAGATGGCAACAGTTCAAAGAGGGAGTGTGCTGGATGTGAGGGGTCCAGAGTGATTCTGCCAGCCCTTTTGCTCACTCTGGACGAGTACAGTTCTTGGAGAGAAGGGAGGGTTGTACCAATGATTCGCTCAGCAGTCTGGACTACCCTCTGTAGTCTTCTGAGGTCAGATTTTGTAGCTGAGTTGAACCAGACAGTTATTGAAGTGCAGAGGCCAGATTCAATAATGGCGGAGTAGAACCGTTTCAGCAGCTCCTGTGGCAGGTTGAACTTCCTCAGCTGGCGAAGGAAGTACAACCTCTGCTGGGCCTTTTTCACAATGGAGTCAATGTGAGTGTCCCACTTCAGGTCCTGAGAGATTGGGGTGCCCAGGAACATGAATGACTCCACTGCAGTCACAGTGATATCCATGATGGTGAGTGGGGGGAGTACAGAGGGGTTTCTCCTGAAGTCCACTATCATCTCCACAGTTTTAAGCGTGTTTGTTGAGCTCCAGGTTGTTGTGGCTGCACCAGACAGCCAGCTGCTCGACCTCCTGTCTGTAAGTAGACTCGTCTCCATCCTTGATGAGACTGATGATTGTAGTGTCATCTGCATACTTCAGGAGCTGGACAGAGGGGTCTTTAGATGTGCAGTAATTTGTGTAGAGGGAGAAGAGCAGTGGAGAAGAGAACACAACCCTGAGGAGGTCCAGTGCTGATCGTACGGGTGCTGGATGTGTGTTTTCCCAGTCTCACTAGCTGCTGCCTGTCTGTCAGTGGATCAACAGCTTCCTGACAGACGGAGGTGGGCACGGAGAGCTGAGATAGTTTGGGCAGGAGGAGGTTTGGGATGATGGTGTTAAAGGCCGAGCTGAAGTCCACGAACAGGATCCTCACATAAGTCCCTGGTCTGTCTAGATGTTGCAGAACATAATGCAGTCCCATGTTTACTGCATCGTCCACAGACCTGTTTGCTCTGTAGGCAAACTGAAGAGGATCCAGCAAGGGTCCAGTGATGTCCTTCAGGTGGGCCAGCACCAGTCTTTCAAAAGACTTCATGACCCCAGACGTTAGAGCCACAGGTCTGTAATAATTAAGTCCTGTAATTTTGGGTTTCTTTGGAATGGGGATGATGCTGGAGCGTTTGAAGCATGAAGGGACTTCGCACAGCTCCAGTGATTTGTTGAAGATCAGTGTGAAGATGGGGCCAGCTGGTCAGCACAGAATTTCAGACAGACTGATGTAACACAGTCTGGGCCTGGTGCTTCTCTCCTTTTCTGCTTCCGGAAGACCTAGCGCACCTCTTCTTCGCTGATCTGAATTGCAGGTGTGGGGAGAGGGGGGTTGCTGGAGGTGTGAATGGTTGTGTGGAGAGGTGTTCAGGGTGGGGGTGGGGTTGTCTTTTTCAAACCGCAGTAGAACTCGTTCAGATTGTCTGCTAGGTGTTGATTCTCCGCAGTGCTGGGGGATGGTGTCTTGTAGTTGGTGATTTCTTTTAGACTTTTCCACACTGATGCCGAGTCGCTGGAAGTGAACTGAGTCCTTATTTTTCCAGAATAATTCCTCTTTGCCACTCTGATCTCCTTTTCCAGTGTGTATTTAACCTGTTTATACAAGACATTATTCCCCTTCCTGTGAGCATCTCCTTTGGCCTGACGGAGCTGTCTGAGTTTTGCAGTAAACCATGGTTTGTCATTGTTGTAAGTTAAGTGAGTCCTGGTAGGAAATGCACATGTCTTCACAGAAACTGAAATAAGATGTTACAGTCTCTGTGAGCTCGTCCAGATCGGTGGCAGCAGATTCAAAAACGCTCCAGTCAGTGAGGTCAAAACAAGCTTGTAAATCCTGCTCTGCTTCATTAGTCCATCTTTTTACAGTCCTTAATACAGGTTTAGCTGATTTCAGTTTCTGCCTGTAGGTCGGTATAAGATGAACCAAGCAGTGATCAGAGAGCACCAAAGCTGCCCGTTGGACAGAGTAATATGCATCCTTTATGGTGGTGTAACAGTGATCCAATATATTAATGTCTCTGGTGGGACATGTAACATGCTATCTGTATTTTGGCAGTTCACAGGAAATATTTGCTTTATTAAAGTCCCCAAGAATAATTAAAACAGAGTCCGGGTGTTGTTGTTCTGTGTCTGTGATCAGATCAGCGAGTTTCTGTAAAGCGGTGCTCACGTGCGCTTGCGGAGGGATGTACACACTTACGAGAATGAACGAGCAAAACTCCCGCGGCGAGTAGAACGGCTTACAGTTAATGAAGAGCACTTCTAGATCTGAACAGCACATCTTCTTTAACACAGTTACATCTGTACACCACCTCTCATTGATGTAAAAGCATGTCCCGCCACCACGTGATTTCCCCGTTGATTCTGCACCGCGGTCTGCTCTAAACAGCTGAAAGACCGGCAGACTCAACGCGCTATCCGGAACGGCGTCTTTCAGCCAGGTTTCCGTGAAACACAGAGCAGAAGAGTTAGAAAAATCCTTATGGTCCGGGAGAGCAGAATGAGTTCGTCTGTTTTGTTGGGTAAAGAGCGGAGGTTCGCCAGATGGATGCTTGGCAACGGCGTTCTGAATCCGCGCTGTCTGAGCTTCACGAGCGCGCCGGCTCGCTTCCCCCGTCTGCGCGTCCTGAAGCGCTTGATCAGCGCCACAGCTCCCCGACAACAATGTCCAGCAAAACACCAGAATAATCGAAAACCGGTGAAATATCGGGTGGTGTGTACTTCCGAATGTACAGCAATTCGTCTCTGGTGAAACTGAATGCAGGGATATAACTAAAGACAGGACAAACTAACAAAAAAATAAAAACAACTGCAGAGCACGCCACGGAGGACGCACTCAGGCGTCGGCGCAGTTGGCAACAACTGCATAGTTCCACAATCAAAACAACACAATCAAAACGCCAAACAAAGATGTTACGTAATCAGCATTCAGCATTTGTTTTCGTTTTTAAATTTGGTGTAAAGAAAAAAAAGATCTTTACCAGTGAAACTAAATAAAACCAAAGTAGGCTATATAAATAAATTATTCCAGAATGTTAACTACGGCAGGTGCTTTTTAAATCACATTAAGTCAATGTAATTTTAAGGTAAAATAAAAAATATTAATCCTATTGCCTATAGAACTGACGTTTACTTCTGGCTTTTCAAAAGTGCATGCGAGTTCTTCTTTACAAAAATAAGCATTTCAGCTTTGTCACAAGTTAGACTGTTTCGTTTCTCATCCAACACGTGAGAAGCCGAGCTGAACAAACGTTCACTGTCTACGCTTGTGCAGGGCGCGGACAGGTAACGTTACACTCACGCAACTTCAGCGAGTGCAGGAAAGCGGCTCTTATTTTGTGCGCCAGTACACCAACGGCTGTTCGCTTCTTGGTATCTGTGCCTCAGACAGGTAGCTCTGCATTTCCATCGTGCATCGCCAACAGTGAGCTTGCTCTGCGTGGTATTTTTTCTGCTGGCGCCTCGGTGCACACTTCCGGAAAAATCAGACGAAAAAAATACAAAAAACCGGTTCCGATTTATGGCCGGTCAACCGGTGCATCCCTAAAATTATAAATGTTATTCAAGATGAATTTGTTCTGACACAGTGTTACTCTGAGTTCTTGTCATATTTTATTACCATTTTCTAAACTATAGTGAATGAACTGTGATATAATGTGAGAAATGTTGCAGGTGTCTGAATAAATTTTGGTTTGAATATCTATTTGATAAATGAAGTTAACCAAACAACATTATACATACTCTTTTGGTTTCAGTACCCAATATTTAAAAAATTTACAAAAGCAATAAAAATATTGGTACTGGGTATCGGCAAGTACCAAAAATAAAAGTATCGGGCGAGTACTGGAAAAAGTGGTATCGGTGCATCCCTAGTTTCTATGCTAGTTGTTAGCACACAGTAATTGTGGCTCTATCTGTTTGTTAACAGGAACAACCTGACCGTGTTTGACATGGTTCTGGTTAAAGGGTTTGGGGCAAAGGAGCTCCTGAGAGTAGGAGGGAAGCTCCCTGGGCCTGCAGCCTCACTGCGCTTCAATGTGCCCCAGTCAACCCTCATGGAGTGCAGAGATGGTGAGCTGAGCTTCTCCTGTCATCTCTAAGAGTTTGTGGAAAAACACTTTATAATAACTTCATTAATAAATCATTTAACAACATTAGACCTGCTAAACAGATACTGTGACTATATATTAATATCTAGAAATATGAGATAATGTGCTTGTTAAGTTACGAGGCACTCTACAAACATTACTTAATGATTAACAAATCGTTATTCAATGTAAATTTAAATGCTTATGAATGTCATTACTTTCAGTTAATATGATCATGTACTTGATCATGGAATTATTTTGACAGATGGTTTACAGTGATTAAAGCCTCGTTCAGACTGTCAGCCCAAATCCGATTTTTGTGCAATTCCGATTTGAAATCTGATCATATTTAAATAGTCTGAACGGCAACGAACTACTTGAAATCCGATTTTTGCAAATCTGTTTCGAGCTACATTCATATGTGGTTTGAAATTCCATTGAAAACGTGTTTCTGGAAATCCGTTTGAGTCTGACCGGTCAGATCAGATTTAGCCTAGCTTTTTCACGCCACTAAAATGTAAAAACGTCAAACGTTTTTGTAGAAAACATAATGAACATCTTTACAGAAACAAGCTGGTGTTGTTGCGAACTGAGTTATGAAACCAGCGGAGACGGCAGCACGGAATAAAGCCGCACATTCCAGCTTCCTGCGTTTCTGCCGCTGCCTCATAAGACGAAATCCATAATAATAATAATCCAGCGCGACGGCAACTTGTTGTCATGTTGTAAGACAACATCTGTATTGCAAACTGTATTGCTGTTATTGTTGTTTTTAGCGTTGGCATAATAATGCAACGGCATTGCCATAGAAACCAACACACATTCCATAAACGAAAGAGTGCTTATGGACACACAAATCGGATATGAACAGTTGCGATACACTGTGTGGACAGTCAGTTATTCAAATCAGATTCCATCCGGATATGCATAAAATCGGGTTTGGGCTGACAGTCTGAACGAGGCTTAAAAGTTTCATTAATAAATCTTTAAAAAACATATAATGCTTAACGGATCATTAGTTAATGTTTACAAATGTCATTAAACTTTCAGTTCTTACAAGCATGCAGTTTTTAAAAATCTACAAATTCTGACAAATTAAACAATGATTAAAAGCTTGTTTGTTAATGTACTTTTGAATGCTCATTAAACTTCATTTTCTTATATTATCTGCTGCTCTTTTTTACGTTAACAAATGTTGTGAAAAAAAATAGCTTAGTAATTTTAAGCACTTTGCAAACTTATCATGTTAACATTATTCTTTAACTCATAATCACAGTTTGTAAAGGTAGTATAATTGGACTCTGTGTGTAGACTTTATCATTTTATTATTATGTTTTATCTTTACAAATCATTTATTAATGATTTGTTCATGTTTTTGCAGTACCCAATCTAAAGACTATTCATAATTTGTAAATGTTCATAAATGTTTACTAATCATTAGTACTTTTATGAGCAGTTATCTCAATGGCAAAATGTGTCCCAAATTAACTGAATTCACCCCTATTAGCATGTGCAAATATTTATTAAAGCATTTGTTCAGGTTTTTGCTGTATCCAATCTAAAGTTGAGACTATTCATCATTTGTAAATGTTTATAAACATTTACTATTCATTTAGTATCTTTATAGGCATTGGACTTTTAGCTACTGGAAAAATGTTTGTGTAAAGGGTTTAGTTAAGTTTAGCAAATGCTTGCTAAAGACACAAGCATGTATGGGTTGAAAACCATGGATATTCCTTGAATCATACATCACCAGGAGAAAACATCATTTTTTTCATAAGAACTTCATTAATTTATCAAAACAGTGTAATATTAACAGATTGAATCGTGTTCCCTTATATTAATCAAATTAACCCCTGTACACTTTACCACTTAGCACCTTAAGGCACCCATAATCCAAAGTCCCTAACCTTACCCGTATCACACCTCAATAGCAGCAAAAATGTGCATTAACAAAAGCTTTTAATCATTGTGTAACATGTTAAAATCTTTTGTAGTACATTTAGTTAATATATTTGAATATGTATTAACTAATGATCCCTTAAGCATTATAATGTTTGTTAGTGATTTGTTAATGAAATTATTATTACAAAGTGTTACTGCATTTTTGTTTCTCTTTGTTGTCTTTTCACAGGTTTACGATCAAGTAAGCCCTTGTTTGCCATCCAGAAAAGCTTTAAAGTGGAGAATGCAGGCGAGTTGCCATTGACTATAGTATCCATGAACATTAATGGATATAAATGTCAAGGTTATGGCTTTGAGGTGCAACACTGCAGATCTTTCAGAGTGGACTACAACTCGTCCTCAGAAATCACAATTGCGTAAGTCTTAAGAGTGTTAATGTGAAAGTAAGATTTTCAGTTGTTTACGCTACTGTGCGTACTATTCAATATCAGTATTTTAAGCCAAGTGCAGATCTTATTCCATCCCTTTGTTTTTGAATACGATAGAGTTTTGAGATGATAGATTTCAAATGATAGTTTTACAAGTGAATTTAAGGTAGTAACATGTGTTACCTATGTTTCCTAATGCCTGCCCCTGCTGGGATATTTTATATCTACATCATCTGGTTCTATTGACGACCATTTAAGAAAAATTACTGTGTATTCTGACGAACTAAGAATGTTTTGCAAGCAACCAGTTTATTTGGTAACATTACATTATTATATAAGCCGAGTCACTACCATTGAATGGGATTGCAAAACGATGGGTTTCTCTAGGTATTAAATAGTCCTCCTTGGCTGATAATTTTTCCCATGAAACATGGTTGTCTTCCTCATGTGGCAGATTCTTCGTTTAGCAAATGCATTGACAGCAGTGTTGTGATAACAACTTGTAGAGGTGCATCTCAAAAAATTAAGTGAAAAAAAGTTAAACTTTCATATATTCTAAATTCATCACATGTAAAGTAAAACATTTCAAAAGATTTTTTGTTTTAATTTTGATGATTAGAACTTACAGATTATGACAAGTCAAAAAATCCAGTATCTCAAAATATTTGAATATTTACATTTGAGTTTCATTAAATTACGTATAAATTCTGGTTATCTCTTGTTCTTTGAAACCACAATAATGGGGAAGACTGCTGACTTGGCAATGGTCCAGAAGACGATCATTGACACCCTCCACAAAGAGGGTAAGTCACAGAAGGTCATTACTGAAAGCGGTGGCTGTTCACAGAGTGCTGTATCAAAGCATATTAAATGCAAAGTTGACTGGAAGGAAGAAATTGGGTAGGAAAAGGTGCACAAGCAACAGGGATGACAGCAAACTTGAGAATACTGTCAAGCAAAGCAGATTCAAAAACTTGGGAGAGCTTCACAAGGAGTAGACTGAAGCTGGAGTCAGTGCATCAAAAGCCACCATGCTCAGACGTCTTCAGGAAAAGGGCTACCAAGCCACTTCTGAAACAGAAACAACATCAGAAGCATCTTACTTGGGCTAAGGAGAAAAAGAACTGGACTGTTGCTCAGTGGTCCAAAGTCCTCTTTTCAGATAAAAGTAAATTTTTTATTTCATTTGGAAATCAAAGTCTGGAGGAAGAGTTGAGAGGCTCAGAAACCATGTTGCTTGAAGTCCAGAGTGAAGTTTCCGAAGTCAGGGATGATTTCGGTTGCCGTGACATCTGCTGATGTTGGTCTATTGTGTTTTATCAAGTCCAAAATCAATGCAGCCGTCTACCAGGAAATTTTGGAGCACTTTATGCTTCCATCAGATGACAAGCTTTATGGAGATGCTGATTTTCTTTTCCAGCAGGACTTTAGCACCTTCCCACAGTGCCAAAACCACTTCCAAGTGGTTTGCTGACCATGATATTACTGTGCTTGATTGGCCAGCCAACATGCCTGACCTGAACCCCATATGGAATCTATGGGATTTTCAAGAGAAAGATGAGAAAACCGTTGATTCAAAAAATACAGCGAGTGAAGGCTCAATAGTGCCCCAGCAGTGCCGCAGGCGATAGCTTTCCATGACACACCCTCACTGAGCTGTCATTGGCTAAGGGCCCAAAACCAGAAGTATTGAGTGCATAAATGAACATACTTTTAAGAACTTGAACTTTTCTGTTTTGCAAAACCTTTTTATTTTTTTGATTGATCTTAGGAAATATTCAAATATTTTGAGAGTGGGCGCCATAATGAATTGTTTATTTCGATTAATTTTCGGAATAATTTATGATTAAGCAATTCAATTAAACGATTGATTTCACACAAAAAAAAATCAACAATTTTACTTAAGAATATTTTATTAAACCATATTTAATTAAACCAAATTAAATCTAAAAGTAAAAAAGTAAAGTGCAACATAAAGTGCAAGAAGGAAGTGTCCATCTCATAGTCCAAATTTGTTCGGAGAAAAATGTTAAATGTGCCGTAGTATTTCTGAAAAAACAAAAAAGCCTTTTAAAAAAAATAAATAAAATCAATTAATTGGAGATGCTTTCGATTATTAAAATGTATTGGAACCATTCAAATGGAATCCAGAAAATAATGGAAAACAGAATTTGGTAAAGATAAAACTGTAAAACTCAATTAATTAGAGACAGGCTTTTTGATTAATACAATTTAATTTAACCATTAAAACGGAGTATAAAAAATTTGAAAAAAATTTGGAAAAAAAATGACTTTGGAAGTAAAACGATTAATAAAGTAATTTCATAGTGCCCTATAATTATTTTTGTGGTAATAAAAGTAGATGTAAGTGAACAATAGCCTTTGAAAAAGCATAATAGGACCCTTAAGTAATTTGACTTTTTCAATTTAGTTAGGTTCCGTAATGTTGCTGTTTGAGCATAAAAAAAGATCTGCCAAGTTACAAAGCTCAAAGTCCAACTCAAAAGGAGATATTTTATTTAACAGAAATAATTTTCAAAAACTACAACGAACGACTCATTTGGACTACAACGCATATTTTCCGGGATTTGTGATATCACAAATATCGACAAATGGGACGAGACCTGGGCTGCATTTCCCAAAAGCTTCGTAAGCCTAAGAAGTTTGTAAAAACGATCGTACGACTGATCTTAATATTACGGTCTGTTTCCCAAAAGCATCGTAACTTAAGTAGCACTTGAAAATCATCATAGATCTACTAGTGCTCTGGAGTAATCGTAAAGCCTTTAAGTGCATCGTAAGAAGAAAGATTTATGCGGTCACCTGCAGGACAAATGGACCTCCTGATGACACCTGTAACTCATCAAGTTGCTATGTGAATTATATAATGTAATATAATATAATATAATATAATTGTTATTATATCTGAGTTGTCTGGAACTCAGGTTAACATTTCAATAAACGAGCGTTTACTACAATTACGAGCCATTCTATAAGGTGACATTTCAGCACTTGACAAATGGATAGCGACTCCTAAGTAGCATTTAAAGCACGGCTTCGTGCGATTGTGTTTGCGTAGATTTATAAATGATTTACCTTACAAATCTGATGAAATGCCGCATGTTGCGTTCCCAGATGAACGTTATAATAAACCCAAACTCACAACAACATGCAGTGATGGACTTTGAGACGCTCTACACATGTAAATAATAACAGTTCCTGTGAAACTACTGTTGAAACGGGAAGCCGCGGTTGTGGACGCATATGTACAAAACTACACACATGAAAATAATCTTAAAGTGCATATACGGTATTAGAATTGCTTGCATATAATCATGTAATTAAATAGTAGTGTTTTTTGAATATTCACAATTATGCTTAATTATGGGTTTTTAAATGGTTTAATACATCATGCAGCCTTGGAAAACACTAATAGTGGGTTTTAAACATTCTCGTCTGTGAAATGTGCCACTTACGTTTTTTTGCCGGTGGTCCGAATGCAAGCACAAATGGGAAGCCCCGAGGATATAAAAATCGAATAGTTGAATAAAATTGACAAATCGCGACAGCCCTAATTTTGAGATACTGGATTTTTGACTTTCCTAAACTGTAAGCTCTAATCCTCAAAATTAAAACAAAAAACTTTTGAAATGTTTTACTTTACATGTAATGGATCTAGAATATATGAAAGTTTCACTTTTTGAAATGAGTTACAAAAAAAAATTCACTTTTTCACAATATTCTATTTTCGTGAAATGCACCTGTATATGCTTGCATATTTTAAGAATTAAATAGTAAATTTATGATTTAGACCCAAATTGCCTGACTGATCAGACAACGTCATATCCCTAAAACCCCATTTTAGGCTCCCTTTTTCATGCTAGTTACCATTCTTATTGCCTTTTCTATTTCTAGTCTCTGAAAGTGTTTAGCAACATATTATTATTCGTTTATATGATTGAATGTAATAAGTATTAATGTTCAGTTTGGCTATGATGTCTCTCTGACTTTTTTTTTTTCTTGCTGTATTTTTATGATTTAAAAAGGATAGTGCACAAAGGATAGTCCACCCCAAAATAAAAACACTGTCATCATTTACTCACCCTTGTGTTGTTCTAAACCTGTATGCACGGAAACTGTTCGGTTACCAACTTTCTTAAACATATCTTTCATGTTCCACAAAATAAAGAACAACTTGATGAGTAAATACTGACAGAATTTTCATTTTTGGGTGGGCTGTATATACACCATATTCAACAGCATATTTCCCCCCTCTTTTTTATCTTTTTATTTTCTCCTCATCTCAACTGGTTCTCTCTGTATCTCTCTAGATTTACTCCAGACTTCACATCTTCGTGGGTAATCAGAGACTTGACCCTAGTGACAGAACGTGGCTCCCTTTTCCACTTCACCCTCAATGTGACTCTTCCTCACCACATGCTGCCCCTGTGTGCTCAGGTGGTACCAGGACCCAGCTGGGAGGAGTCTTTCTGGGTCATCACACTGGTCTTCACCTGGTTAGCAGTCCATATACATTCTTAAACCCACAAAATGTTACCCTGTGCGTGTAAATGTATTCTATGCATTAATATAAAACCTGTTCTCTCTGCAGTTCCTCTCTAGCTGGTGTGTGTCTGATGGCTTTCCATCAAGCTCAGCACATTCTAAGCGAGTTCTCCACACCAAGTCCACGTAGCAATCACAACTCTGTACCTCGTGAAAATAGTAGTGTCAGCCACATCTCCTCAAATGGTGTCAGGTGAGACAGCATCACTGAGAATCACACACACACAAACATATTTTCAGTGTCTTAGATTAATTTTGGGGTTTTTCACAGTGCTGCTCCATATACTACTCTGGTCCTTTGAGGTTGGATTGCTTTTTTGTTTTGTTTTAAATTTTTTGGACCTGTTTACTTCATTGGACCATATTTGAAAGGTGTATTAATAATTAATAAAATAGAATTGTTATTATTTCTACTGATAATACTATAAAATAAATATCTAATATTCAAATATATATTAAATAATTAGTTATTATAATTATAATTTATTAAGAACCTATTATTATCTTATCTTATAGAAAGTGCTTGTTAATGTTTTTCTGTGTGATTTTATTATTTTTTTTACCTGGAAATCTAAGCAGCAGTGAAATGTGATGTTTTGAAGAATCATATCACAGTTAAAATTGCTATTGCAATATATTACAATTATTTATTTATTTTTGCTTGATACTAGTTGGCTGTATGTTATAGCCAACTATGTGAGTTAGATCCATTTTTAATTATTCTTTGTTCTTTTTTTTTTCTTTAGTAGAGGAAAAGGCAGTTGTAAGAACTACACTGACACAAGCCATCCCTCTGACAAAGGCAAAGGGAGAGGATCTCCAGCCGTGGCCAATGGGACAATTCGGTCACAGTCCTCATCCAAGAAAGCTTCTGGAGGTTCATCCCAGCCTCCAAAGAAGCAAACTAAGGTGTCGTTCCTATACAGTAGATATAAAAATAGCCCTGCAACTGCTACTGCTAGTGTTCCTGCTTCCTCAGACTTTTGCAGTCCTCCCACTGGTGAAGATGGAGACCGCACCTTTGAGCTTGATTCAGAAGTTTGTAATAACAACAACAATAACAATGACATATTAGATGAAACCCTTCTCCCAGCTGAGAAGAAAGAGTACTTTAGAGAATCCAGAGAGGACAAGGCATTGCCAGCTGATATGTTTCCTATGGAAACACTTCCTAGATTACCAGAAAACATCCCAGCAAGCAGAGTCCCTCAGCCTGAAGATGAAGCAATGGAAAACGAGGAGTGTAAAAGAAAAAATAATGCAGAAAAAAGGGATAATGTAGATGAAGAGGTAAGAGCCATAATACAACGTAAGAGGATGACCTTTTTTTTTTTACACTGCTAAAATCGGCCTCTTTGTGAATGTTTTAACAGAAGCTTCTCAGTGTTGAGGTTCTTTCTAAGACAAATGAATTGTTTGTGCCCCTCACTCAGAAGACAGAAAGAGGCAGCAGTCCGAAGAAGAGACCAGAGAAAGATGCAGAACTTGGAGTGTCAGCCACCAACACCAAAGCAAAGAAAAACACAGGCAGAAGTCGCAGAAAGGCAGCGGAGCTCATTCCTGGGTAAGTATCTGCACAGTTCAGCTTTAAACCTTCAGATGTTAGTTATATAGAGTTCCAAGTAGGAGTGTTAACTGACAGCAAATTGACTTGATTCACGATTCAATGGATTTTGATTCGGTTCAAAAGCAGTTTATTTACGCTAAAAAGCATGGCCACACTATGCTTGCTTTAATTGTTATTGTAACATAGCTTATTAAGTATATATACTAATAAATACACTATTTTAACAACTCATGATTAATTTGATTTTTGCTATTTTAAATCAGTTATTAGCTAAAGTATATAAATCACAATTTAAAAGTCAGATTTATGCATATGAATATGGAGTATTTTAAATGTATGATTATTGCAAAAAATAGATCATACATTAAAAAAAAAAGTTCGAGTCCTGGCTCGTGGACCTTTCCTGATCTCCCCCCCCCTCTCTCCTACTTCGATTTCCGTAACTGCTATATTGTCATATCAAAATGCGAAAATGGCGTTAAAATATAATTAAATGAATAAAAGAGCTTTGAGGCAACATGTTATAAATAAGAACTACTTAAATGCCAATATTTTTTCACGCCCCTTACTGTTAAACATATTTAAGTACAATTAAAGAATCGTTTTAAGTATACATAATTTATTTTATTCTAAGTTGAATTTTATTAAATGTTTGAATTTAGTGTATTGTTTGTATTTATTGAATGTTGAATCTGTGTCTGCCTTGAAATAGCCTGTGAAGATATGGCAAAATACTTAAATACAACAGATATTAATAAGATATATAAATACAGTTTAAAATTCAATATACAAACATGTCTAGAATTGTATGATGTTAATATACTCTATATATCTATAATCCTATTATATTTTATGTAGTTTTCATCACTGGTCATCAAACATGGTTCCAAAACAGCATTGTCATGGTAACGGAGAGTGAGAGACAATTTCTACGTAATGCTGCTGGAACCCGCAACATGAAACCTGATCTACCTAAAATAGGAGCCAACCCAGACAGCCCTCTCAAACACAGCGGTGAGGAAGTTATTTCCAGCTGTTCCTGTGTCTCACCACTGTATGTGTGCATGGCATCATAGCAGTGTCCCTGAACATCATAATGGCGCTGCAGTTGTTGAAGACAACATAAAACACAAATTTCAAAGTGCATTTAATTTGGATGGGGAGGGACATCTTATATCCATGAGGATTTGATTAAATAGTTTGCTCATGTTATTTTTGCATGTCATATGAATTGAATGTCTATTGTTTTCTATTTTAAAATGTAATTTATTCCTGTGATGGCAAAGTTGAATTTTCAGCAGCCATCACTTCAGTCTTTAGTGTCACATGAACCATCAGAAATCAGTGTGAATTAGAGATCTTTTGTAACATTTTAAGTGTCTTTACTGTCAGTTTTGATTAGTTTAATGTGTCTTTGCTGAATAAAAGTGTTTTTGTTTTTTTACAATAAATCCCAATGAACCCCAAACTAGTGTATCCCAGTTTCAATAAAATAAAATATTAAGCAACACAACTGTTTTCAGCATTGATAATAATCAGAAGTGTTTCTTGAACACTAAATAAGCATATTAGAATGATTTCTGACGGATCGTGTGACCTGAGTAATAGCTGCTGAAAATTCAGTTTTACCATCACAAAAGTAAATTGCATTACAAATTACAAAAACATGAAAAACAAATCATGATTATTCCAAACTTTGGGGAGAGTTACAGTATATCAGTTTTGTTCAACTGTTTCCTTTTACACAAACACAGGCACGTGTTTGAGCAGACCGAGGCGTAAATGTCCAGAGCGACGTCTGCAGTGGGAGTCAGGCTCTGATTCAAGCAGTTCATCGGGCAGTGTGAGAGCCAGCCGAGGGTCCTGGGGCAGCTGGAGTAGTGCCAGCAGCATAGAGGGAGAAAAGGACCCAAACAGACATCCCTGCAGGAGTAAGAGATCATGCGCTTGCTACGCTTTTATATTGAGCTGAAAAGAAAACGGACACTTTATCCACTGCAGTTTCCAGAAAAAGTCCTATAAAATAGTATTTTAAACCAATATTTTTTTTTTTTTAGGAGACAACATCCAGTACAACCCATATCCAAAAGATCGGGAATGTTACATGAACATGAACTACAACTACAAAACTCAAAGGTAAAATTCCCAGATTTTCTTAAAGAATTGGTTCACTTCCAGAATAAAAATTTCCTGATAATTTACTACCCTCATGTCATCCGAAATGTTCATGTCTTTCTTTCTTCAGTCGTAAAGAAATTAAGGTTTTTGAGGAAACCATTCCAGGATTTTTCTCCATA
Source organism: Sinocyclocheilus anophthalmus (assembly GCA_018155175.1). Taxonomy (NCBI): domain Eukaryota; kingdom Metazoa; phylum Chordata; class Actinopteri; order Cypriniformes; family Cyprinidae; genus Sinocyclocheilus; species Sinocyclocheilus anophthalmus. Next base: position 86,681 of record JADLZN010005578.1, on the reverse strand, counting down.
TAGTGGACTTCAATGGGAGCCAACAGTTGAACGTTCAAATTTTAGTTTCGATGCAGCTTCAAAGGGCTCTACATGATCCCACCTGACTAATAAGGCTCTTATCTAGTGAAACGATTGGTCATTTTCTAAAAAAATTAATAGGTATATACTTTTTAACCACAAATGCGCGTCTTGCACTACCTCTGCGATGCGTGCCCGTGACTTCACAACATTACGTAGTCACGTTGGCCTCGTACACACTGCAGCTAAATTCGGTTTTCAGTTGACCTTTTTCTCCTTAATTGCGTTCTGTACACACATAATTCACAAAAATACGGGAGTGATAACCGCATTAACTCCCGAAAATGACAGGTATTAACAACCGCATTTACAGAAATTATATGCAGTTTGTACGGAACCGAACCGAACAACTAGTTGTTAATGACGTATTTAAACACGCATCAGAAATGTGTCTTCGTCTGTATGTGAGATGCAAGAAAATAACTGTGAAAGAAGTCTTAACTTAGCACAATTTTGACACGGGGATAGTTGTTCACGAGCCCTGCGGTAAAGTGTCAGTGTTGCCAGATCTTCATAGAAAAAAAAAATCAACAAACCAGGACAAGCACCAAAAAAAACCTAAAACACCCAAATGCTTTGTTTTATAACACCAAAAACATCATATCTCATATCCGCAACAGACCAGTTTGTTAACTCCATAAAGTGCCTAGCTTTATAAGCCAAGACCAAACAATATGTCTAAAAGTGCTTGTAAATATGAGGACATGGCAACACTGCAAGACAGCGCTTTCTAAAGCAGCCTCCCGAGCATAAACAAAACACAGCACGTCTATCAGTGGCGGTTTAGTTCAAATCGACGGACAAAAAGAGTCTTGGCAGATACCAAATGGATAAATTCTTATTCACTCCTGCAAGACGCCACAATGTTGCTATGGTTACAAATGCAGGAGTGACTGCTGTTCCGTACACACACAAAATGATAATTTACGGGACTCACTACCACATTTAAATGCGGTTGTCACTGCTGAAAATTGCAGTGTGTACGTGGCCGTTGAAAAGTAGTCACGTTCTTTGTCTTTGTACTCCGGTTCAAAAAGATAGAATAGGGCAAAAAAAAAAATCTCTTTCTCCTCCAACTTTTAAATTGTCCAACATCATTGTTTTGTAAAGGGCATTTGACTTTCTTTGCATTTTTGCTTTGCAAACACTGGGTTGGTACTTCTGCCTACGTCACACGTGACCTTTCCAACATGATTACGGGATTTGTGAAGTCGCGCTAGTGCAAGACAAGCGTTTGTGGTTAAAAAGTATATAAATAAGTATATAACGATCCTTAACTAGACAAGACCGTTATTTTTCGGCTGGGATCGTGTAGAGCCCTTTGAAGCTGCATTTAAACTGAAATTTGGACCTTCAACCCATTGGCTCTCATTGAAAAATCCTGGAATGTTTTCCTCAAAAACCTTCATTTCTTTTCGACTGAAGAAAGAAAGACATAAACATCTCTGATGACATGAGGGTGGGTAAATGATCAAGAAATGTTTATTCTGTAAGTGAACTAATCCTTTAAGTTTGCTGTGTTTTGACTTAAGAATCCTGAAAGTGTTTGATGATATATAAATGCATTTGTCCACAGCATGAACAATCTTTATGTCAGGGAACCATGCCAAAGCCCAGAAGTCTGTCCCGCCCCTGCAATCCCTCACACCTTTGCTGATGTAGCTGCAGGTGTGGACAAAAACATTGGTGAGGGACATTCACACGTTACACTTAAAAAGAGAATCACGGTTAAGATGCACACTCATATGTTTTAGTTTGGTTTCACCAGACATAATCGGCTCTAATGTGATTGAAGAGACATGGTCACCGGCCTCAATTCCTCTGACCAATGAATTCAGGTACAACATGACCGAATCCCTCCCGTTCGTCCCTCAGAGTCCCTCATCAGGATATGAGAGGTATGTCTCATAGGCTTTTTATTATATACTATCTATTTCGTTTTTGACTTCATATTATGTGTCCATACACAATCAGATAAAAATTCTTATGTGTCATTACTGTGAAGCTTCCCATGGAACAACGTGAACAGCCAATGTGCCGGTCAGTATCCCTATAGTGACCAGACCAACTACATGCCAACAGGTGAGGAGTTTTCTGTCACGAGGAGTTAAAATATATCACTGTACTACATAGTAACTAAAGGATGAGTCAACGTTTTCTTTGTTTTTTTTCTGTGAAGGTAATGGCAATTACCAAAATGCATTCTCATGCCATCAAAGCCAAACCGTGACCCACAGCCATCAGCCAGTGTGGGGTGAGAATGGAACCCATGACATGAACTCCACATGGGACACTGGCAGTTGTGTGGGCAGCAAGGTGAGATTTACAAGAGTGTTTTTGTCAGGCACTTTCTTAAAATCAGAAGTCAACAGTGTTACCTTGAAAAGTATTGATATTTGAGGCAAGACACCCCAGGTGAATAGAATAAGATATTTAAGTATTAGATATCACCATACTTCCCCAGTTGATTGATTACATTAAGAATTGCAGACATTTTTGCAAGTTTTTCTGAAATGTTATTTTTAAATATGCAAATTATACTTTTTACATATTACAAGTTTTTTTGGTTGTCTTTATCACTCCATAAATCAGAAAAAACTCTCAGTAGCCAATTAAACAATATTTTTGTTGTTTTGATGCCATTTTCAATGACAGAAATGCTACAATTAAGGGTATACAATTTAAACAGTATCTAAATTAATGTACTTAATAACTGTAAGCAAAATATTTTCTTATTAACTGAAACTATAACAAGATATGGATAGCCAGAGGGGGTGTAATAATAATACTACTACTAAATACAGTAATATAATATTTATGATGACTATTTAAGAGGTATTGTGCCATTGCACAAGTACATTGTAGTACAGATACATTGGAATTCTTTTGCATGTTCCCTCCGAGTCAGCTTTTTTAAAGAAAAAGCCAAGGAAAAATTATTTAAAAGAAAAATCAGAAGCAGCAAAGATTTCCAAAAGTGCAAAAAAAGACTGTACACATGACTTTCTAAATAAAATACACTTTTATATGTATTTCTTAGTCAAAAAGTGTTATTTTGGTACTTTACAAGGCACTGTAAATATTTAAAATAGTATTATTTTACTTACACTGCGGTAAATTACAATATTTTTATTAATTAATTTTATTATTTATTATTTAATTGGCTTTTATTATGGTGGAAAACTAGAAAGAGACCTTTATTTGTTTACAAACACTTCCTACAAATGTAGTGAAATCTTCTGTCCACAAAAAATGCTGTAAATGATGTGAATGTGAAACTGCATGTTAAACTCGCAGCACATTCAGAGATGGAGTTTGCTGCATTCACTGTGAACCGAGCCACTCTTGTAGACCCTGACAACGCGGAGTCATGAGCTGCTCGTGGAATAACACTGACACTCGACTAAAACATACAGCGCAAGGGTTTATACTTATCTAATAAAAATATGCACATTATGGCCTCACTGTTGGAGAGAAGACTTGGGGAGAAAGCATAGCTGACAACAGTGTATCCGAAGTGTTTTTAATATTTAGAATCAATATGCATGTTTTTGAGGATACTATAATGCATTTGTAAGAGTTGGAGTCTCGTGCTAACATTTAAACTAGTACATTACAATTAAGTGTGCAAAATAAAGAGTAGCAGATACTTGAACTATTAACACCCACAAATTGCAAGCAAATGCAGAAAAACGGTTTACACTGGCATCTTGGTTTAAAAGTTATTTGGACAGTATTATTCTGAGCTCCTTAGAAACACACTGTTTACACTGTTTATTTTCCAGCCTGATAAAATGTGTGTAGTTTGTCTTCATTGAGAAGTAGATGCTTGGAATATTAAAGCAATTTTTCCCTCATCATTTTTCATTTTTTTCCCCAGCCATACTTTTCAGGAACCAGAAGTCTGTCACCCATGTCCAGTCTATTTGGCTCCATCTGGACACCTCAAAGCGAGCCTTACCAGAGCCACTTCCACCTAGAGCGTTCCGTGCCGGTCTCGTCCCACTCACCCATCTCACCCGTCGCACCCTTCAGCCGCGAACCAGGCGGCGCCTGCCCGGGAAAACAATACTCCAGCTTCAATCCCTTTGGACCGCACATGAATTTGGACATATGGAACTCGTCTTCAAACCGGAGCTCCAACTCTCAGCTCTCCAACGATTCAGGCTACTGTGGGGATATGTGAGCGAACGGTGCTTTTGTTTTGAATAATAAGGAAAAACAGAATGTGCTTTTATCTCTAAAGGGGGAAAAATGTGAATATTCTTCTTTCTTTTATGTTTGATGTTGTGGTAAGGTTCAGCATTTTGTTGTATATTTTTCTAGATGTTTGGCAAGTTTGACCATTGAAAATTAAAAAAAAAAAAAAGTTTTGTACTTGATTTTGTGTTGTGAATTTCTTTAGGTTTGCTTTGTCAGTGTTTTAAATACTGTAACATGCTAGTGAAAAAAAATTAAATACACTCTTGAAAATAAAGATGCTTCACGATGCCATAAAATAACATTTTTTGTCTAAATGGTTCCATAAAGAACGTTTAACATCTGAAGAACCTTTGTTTCACAAAAGGTTCTTTGTGGCGAAAGAAGGTTCTTCAGATTTTTTTTCTTTGACTGAATGGTTCTTCTATGGCTTCACTGTGAAGAAACTTTTAAGCACCTTTACTTTTAAGAGTACATCCTTGACAAAACATGAGCAAAACTGAATATTTTAAATTTAAACAATCAAAAACATTTCTATACCATTTACATGTTGGAAATACATTTAAAATAGATAATATTGACTATTTTTTTTTATTAATTTTTTTCCCCTGCTCTTTTAAACTTAAGATCCATTCACTATAAAAATGTACCCTGCCTTCATGTCCCTTCTATTAGTTTTTGCAATTTTAAGCAAATCGAAACACGGACATGAAATGAATCGTGAATTGATGAATGGCTCAGGAGAAGGTGTTCTTGACTGGGAATTAAGGCTCATAGTCAACTGTGTTATCAAGCTGACTCAGTTCACTCAGTAAAAACAGTAGACCATTTTACTGTATTTCTAGTGCTCCAAGGGTTTGTACTAAGTTTCCATCTGAGGTTCTAGCTTGCTTTCATAATCAAAGTACAACATGATACAAATTACGCATCCTTATAAAATGAAGTACACCATCATTCTATAGGTCTGTGTTTAGTCAATTAATGACTAGAATATATCCAAAACATCTCAAATAATGCAGTTTATTTATGTGCTGTGCAAAAAAATGATATAACATGTCACCTGAATGTGGCATTAAGATCTACAAATGTAAAAGCGTAAATGGTTGCATGTCTTTTCATGTGATAATACAACAAAGAAGTAAAATGCCAGCTTTAATGCTACAAAAAAAGCAGGTTTGTGGATATAAAGGGGAGAAATACATTTTGGAATGTACATGTAATATATTGTGTATTTTGTGCAAACAAGCAGCAATAGTTCCCTGTGTATGACAATCCAACTGTACAGGAGAACGGACATAAGACAAGGAAGATTTATCTGTGTGTGTGGCATAAATACACTTGAAAAGAACCCTGGGCACTTTTTCGTTTTTTTTTTTAAGCATTATGAATATGAACACACAACATGGTTGGTTTGTCAACAACACAACACAACCACTCTCAGAACACATGAGGATTAGTAATTATAATGCATGTATTCTGGTAAACATTTAACCAGGGGGCTATTATTAATAACAGCACTATACATATTTTTTGTGTTGCTAAATCACTAAGTGCATCTGGTGATTTGAGCATGTGATATTGTTTCTCTGAACAACACATTAACATTTATGGTTTAGAGAAATGACCACTGCTGATTTTTAAATGAACAGTGCAATGATATTAAAAAAGGAAATTTTGTTTACAATCTAAAAAGCATATCAAGTGATGTTCCTTGCATAATATGGGTGACTCAAGAGACTTAATTGCATTATAAGAACATTGTACCAACCACAGTTGTGCACATCACAGTCAATAGCAAAGAAGCACGTATATTGTTGCATATTTTATGAATATTCCTGACATCACTTTTAAACATAGGTCAAATATTATTGATACTAGCCCACCATAGAGATTTGTTTTGGGGGTTTTGTCTATTTGTTGAGCAGATATATAAATTCAAAATTAGTTTGGAATCGCATTACTTGCATTCTTATTATGCATGCCAATGCTTTGAAGAGTTCCCTTTTTAATCATATGAACATTCAGATTTTCAACATACAGTAGAAACATGAATGTTTTCCCTAATGTGTAGCAGTTTTTGAGTCAAAGGTGAAGAACTGCATAACTTACAACCAAGAATTACATTTCTGTTGTCATTTACTCTCACTCGTGTTGTTCCAAATCACTCTGACTTTCTTCCATGGAGCACACAAGGTGATTTCTTTTTTACATAATAAAAGTGAATGAGAGAGATGTGTATTAGTTTTCTTATATTACAATATTTTATATGCTAAATATATTAATATATATTTACATTGCTTATCTTCCTTTTCTCTGAGACTCTTAACAACATAATTAATGGCAACATTTTAGATTTAAGAGTTAAAGCAACCAGGAAGGTTTTGATCTTTTCCTCCCACAATGCCTTTGTATGGCTTGGAACCCGTTTATGGTTACAAGACTCTTTAATTACAAGAAAGGCCAGGATATTCTTCAAGAGAATTTCCTTTTACATCCCACAGAAGAAAGAAATCCTTAGTGGTTTGAGACAACCTGAGGCTAAATGACAGAATTTGGATTTCTGGAAAAGTTATTCCTTTATACTGCAAAACCAAAGAACCACGATCAGGGTACAGAGTCTGTTCTTCCGTCCAAGGTGAGGGTGTCACAAATGGAGCCACAACAACACAACTGCAATGCAATATGAGGGTCCCATTTGGCACAAGGGGGCAGCAGCTTTAAGGAAAAAGTGCAAGTATTTATTTTTAGAGATGAGAGTGCTATTGTAGATAACGGTATACTTTAAAACAATGGTTCCCAGAGTCTGCCACCACAATATGGCCATCTGAGGTCAGAGCCAGTCCTTGTGGGCCATACAGAGGGTCTGCGGAGGTGTTGATATAGGATAGGAAGGATCCACTGCTGTCAAACACCTGGAGTCCCACAGAAAAGTGTGATGATAGGAAGATGTTAAATCTTTTATCTGACATGTGTACTGCAAGTGATCACATTGTTAAACATATTTAATTAGTCTAAGCCTGTATTACCTGTATCCGGCTGTTGCCCCAGTCAGCCACTATAATATTGCCGTTGGCATCTACTGCCACACCTGTCGGTGCATTAAACTGCCCATTTCCTTCGCCATTTGACCCAAACTTCAGTAGGAACTCACCCTCTGGACTGAACACCTGCGATTTGATGACATAATCTGCATTAACTCATCAGTATTTAAAAAGACTTATATTTTTGATTAACTTTGAACAGATATGAGCAAACTGTTATTCAAAAAGTAACCACAATATGGGCTACATAATTTAGACAGGACATGACCTTTGAGGAACATAACATGGCAATATATTAGAATAGGTGTTTTACCTTTACAGAATGATTATGAAAATCAGTCACAATGATTTCATTATTTTGATTCACTGCGGCAAAGTGTGGACCTATGAAAAGGAAAGATAAAGAGTTGAACATTCAGCATTTGGTAACCTCAAGGCCTCGTCACATTAACCCACCCAATATGGCATTTCTGAAATGCGGCTTTGCCTTTCAGTTGAAAAATTGACTAATGGGAACACTATTTTAGATGCATGAACTGACAGATAAAGCCATTTGAAAAGCATGTGGTTATTAGATTAATGCTGCCTTCATGCTGTGACACGGTCACTCAAAGACATGTTTTATACCGCTCAATATATGAAGATGGTTTTACATCTATATATTTGAGTTTTACATGTTGTCTTAGCCATTTTAATCCTCTTAATCATTTTAATGTGTGGATGTCTTTAATCACATGACAGGAATCAGGAAGTAGACCAGTATAAAGCAAGCAGCATGACAAACAAACGGGGTCATTGACCAAACACTGAACACACTTGGATGGTGGAGTTGTTTTATGGACTTACCATTCCAGTATCTCACACATCTTGGATTATCACTTTCTTTGGATTGTATATATACACCGGTGGACAGTGTCGCCAATTTATCTACTTTGTAGCTAGACTAGCGACGTCCCTGCCCCTTTTGAGACTTTTGTCAAAAGTTTAGGGACAAATATAGCAACTTCTTGGACAAACCTTATCAAAGTTCTCATCTTGCCCACTGATATACATTCATCTTTATATAGGTCAGTGAATTTGCCATTGTGATATCATCTAGTGTAATTTAGCCACCAGTTTTAGCAACTTTCAATTGAAAGCAGTTGGCAACACTGCCGGTGGACACTTTTACCTTGGAACTTCAACCCACTAGGATTTTTAAAGACTGTTTTAGGGTACGATTCAAATGGGCAATCTGCTTTTAACAGCCTAAGTTATTCTAGTTTTATTATTGTGCCGTTTCAAGTTCCTTGTGCATTGTGTAAATACACTATTTATGCGGTCTACTTTTGTCATTTGTCTCATCTTTTTAAAAACACTTATTTTACCTCACACTGTATATAACCTGACCCCTTTTATTTATTGTAACAACTTCCGATAAGGCCGATCGTTACAATGTGCTTTCGGAAATGTTCTACTTCACATTTCTGAAGTCTAATTATGATTTTATCACATTCAAGTGCTTTGCTGTTGGATAGAACAGGAGTCGTGGAGGACATTCATGTCTGAAAGTATATGAATCATCGAGGATATTCTTGCCTATTTTTTGGGAAAACCTTATTAAAGCTAAAATGTACAGAAATATGTAACATATTTTGAATAAAACATAGTAAACTAGCATAGTAAAATAGCTTGCTAATTTTCCTGGGTTTTTGTTTAAATAAATACTACTGTATATCCCCTGTGTGAAATGCATCAAATAGTTATTCATATATGTTAATTGCAAAATATAGATGTTTTGGGAAAAACTAAACTTAAGTCAATACAACAATGTTTTTTTCAGTATTTCTGATCAAATAAATGTATAGCTTGATTAGCATAAGAGACTTCTTTCAAAAACATTAAAAACTATAGTGTGTCCAAACTTTTGACCAGTACTGTATGTACATATTAATCAAACTTTATCTAAGGTAATCTATTTTTTGTTTGTTGAGGATGTTATTATAGCTGTGATATTATTATTATTATTATTGGATTATTATTATATTATTTTTCAGTATCTATTCACAGTTCCTGACTACCACTTCAGTAAATGAACATCAGTGCTTATATATTTTTTCCTAGCTGGGTATTGCCAGGATTTCTCCCTCCCATTTAACCAATATTAACTATGATATTGTCATATTATTAATATTAATAAATATGATTTTAGCCTACGCATTGTATTGCTACCTTAAATAGCCTATACAAAAGCACAATTTAGAAGTTACACACATCGGAGGTACTTTTTTGAAACATTAAATAAAATGGTCTAGTGCGTTTGCTTTTTGAATTTGAATACAAAGTTCTTTGTTTTTACTTTTGTAGCTATTTTGCTAGTCAGCTCTCGATGCGATTTACTGTCATCAAATCATTTACTGTACGCGCAAATTCAAAGCGTCGCGTCTGGGCGCATCAGTGCTCGCGCTCTTTTAAACCTCGTAATAAATTGGTGAATGATCTGTCCAGAAACAACCCTGATCGATGTACAAGTTTATATTTAGAATACATTGCAGTCACTCCAAAAATAAAAGATGACAACAACTCACACACCTGCATTATGAGCTGTGCTTCTTTGCGTGCCTATTTAGCCGTTTGCTTCAGCACCTGAAGGATGTGTTAGTTACGCAAACATTCAGAAGGCGGGACCCGCTTTGAAACGGCAACATTAACTGGTTTAATTGCAGGTGAGTGACAATTCAGCAATATCCAGTGAACAATGAGGCTAGTATTTTGCTGTCCATGGACTGGCTTATAGGGAATGTTACAATTTTGGAGGCCCCTCCTCAAAGCCCGAGGCCCTAGGCAAATCACCTGTAGCTAGCGCCAGTGTTCTGACGATTTGTGCTACCCTGTCAGATTTTGCTACCTCCCCATTAAAACAGATGGTAGCATAATTCGATAGCGAAAAGTGCTACCTATCAGATTTTGCGTCCAGAATGATATTAATAAGGTGTGAGGCTTTATTAACATGCACACCTACCCCAACCCTAAACCTACCCTTACAGTAGGATAAATACAGTGTTGGGGTAGCATAATCTGATAGGTAGCATTATTTGTCAGAACACCGGCCCTGCTCCTCTGTCATGTTTAAAGTTTATGGCCTGGCCAATTCAGAAACTCTGCTATCAAAATGATCTCAGTCTCCCAGTCACAAATTGTACATGATTTTACAATTCATGTCCAATTTCCAATTAGAAAACCTGTATTTATGATAATTTTGATAGCATGTGAGGGCTGCATAAATGTCAGTATGTAACCTAGGTAAGTACCTGCAAACTGCTTGTCACTGTTGCCTCGGTTTCCAAACTTGGATACAAGTTTTCCATTGGGCTGGAAAATGAAGACGCAGCAGGATTTATTGTCAACCACAATGATGTGGCCATTTCTATCAACCGCTACACCCTTAGGACCCATGAGCTTCCCTGAGCCAATTTTAGTCTGCAAAAACACACAGAGAACAGAAAGAGAAAAAAAAGTTACCACAATTCAGTCTACTGAAAGAATTTTCAGTGTTTTTGAAGGTAAGTATTTGGTAAAAAGAAATAATTTGCCACAAATTCTAGCACCATAAACATAAAAACTTGCAGATGCAGATACCTTAAACTTGCCATCACAGGAGAAAATGCTGACCCATTTGTTATCATAGTCAGCAATGATGATGTCACCATTAGGGTGCACAGCAACACCAGTTGGCCGTTGAAGCTGTCCTGGTGATCGGCCCCTCACTCCAAAACGACTCTTAAATAGTCCATCATTTGAAAATATCTATAAATAAAACAATTCATTTTCTTACAGATGTTTCACCTAAATTCAATAGACAATAAGCAATCTGCAGAATGATGGTAAAAGACTGGATTTATAATGTGATTAAACAGGTGCAGCATTTTATACCTGAACGCACTGATTATTACTATCCGCTATCAGGACCTTGCCAATAGAAGCAGCAGCAACTCCCTGCAGATTGGTGAATTCACCCTTATTTCTGCCTTTAGTTCCTTTGGGACAAAAAAAATACATATACAGGTTTTATATATTGCATCTTTTACTTATATACATACACATGCACACATACAAATATAAATCATAATGGTCACACTTTATTTTAAGGTTCAATTCTCGCTATTAAAAAACCATTAACTATGATTTTGCCTCAATAGACTCTTAATCGGCTGCTTATTAGTAGTTAGTAAGGTAGTTGTTAAGTTTAGGTATTGGGTAGGATTAGGGATGTAGAATATGATCATGCAGAATATGTGCTTTATAAGTACTAATAAACAGCCAATATGTTAATACGCATGCTAATTATAATAATAAGCAGCTAGGTAATAGTGAGAATTGGTCCCCATACTAAAGTGTTACCATCATAAACATAACTATGTATATTTACTACCTATATTATTACGTATTCATATAACATTTGAAAAGGAATATTATCCTTCATACTTATTTTATTATTGTGATGCCTAAATTCATTCATGTTTTTCTTAACTAATTAGTATAGATTAATATCTATACTAATTTAAAATAGATTATATAATATTTATAAATATATTTTTTGACTGACAAAGACCTTGTTTGGGTCACAACATTGCAATATATTAAAGTTTTACAAGAGCAGATAACAGTAAAACTGTGTGCCCTTTTTTTGTTTTTGATTAGGTGTTACAAAAGCGATGTATGTTCATTATACCAATTCGAAACATGAGGTCATCTTCAATTGGGTTTTCTTTCCGTTTGCCCGTGCTGTACATGCTGGCGGGGCGCTTGATGGCAAGCTGTTTCACATGGCTACTTCCTGGAGATTTGAGACGTTTCTTGCCTCCGTCTGCAGTCAGGGAGATGTCGGTCAATTTTCTGGCACGTATGCTGAACGGGCTGCCCCTAATATGCTGATCGTAGAGCTTTAGCGAGAGCGTGAAGCGGCCCTCACACGGGACTGTGTATACAAACTCATAAGTGCCATTTTTATGATCTGTGACTTCACCTTCCCCCACTACGGTGCCATCAGAGGCAGAAAGATCAGCTATTAGCAGAGCATTTCCTGTCCGGCACAATCCTCCATCTCTGTCTTTTGTTGTTATGGTCACAGAAGTAGGCTGCCCCACGATACAATGCCTCAGGCCTTCACCGGTGGCAACAGTTTCTGCAGCAACAGCATTGGTGGTTATTATAACACCAAGGTTGTGGATGGATTTGCGAAGAAACCGTCCGGTCTCCACCAAGAAGTCAGCTGGCTGTTCTCCTCTGGCCGAAGTGGGAGCTCCTGACTTGCCAGCTCATCACGACGCTCACTATCTGCTCTTGACCAATAGGACTTCAGCTTCCGAGCCGTGATTAAGAGCCTGCTCTGTGAAACTGCAGCTGCTGCGAATGCCCTCCTGCCCCTGCAGCAACGACTCCAGCTGGGCTTGCAACACCTGCAGTGACACATTAGTGATATATTCATAGACATACATGTATAAACACTTACACACACACAGATAAGATTCTGTATTTTTTTCTAGATCACTAATCAAATGCACAAATGTGTGTAATATATATACAGTATATAATATAATATTATTTCTAATAATATATATATACACACACACACACTCTCAGAGTTCTGGCATGAAACTCTAGATGGTCCGATAGGTCTAACTCAATCTGAACTATTGACATCATTATCACATGGCACAGCTGATTGGTTCTCTCCTGTATCTGTAGCCAATGAGTAGGGATGGGTGATACCTCTTATTTTATTTTCGATCCGATACCGATATTTTCAAGCCCAGTATCGTCGATATCGATACCGATACTTCTAAACTAAACTGATCTTTTAAATTATTGAAAGAATATATAATCAGTAATTATACTCACTTAATATTAGATTTTAAAGCCAGGTTTTTTTTAACATTTCATGTCTTTTTTTGTTTACACTTTTAGAAATAAAATATACTATAATTGTATATTTTAGCCCTTTAATGGGGCAGTAACCTCAAAGGTGCAACTATACCCCTAAACGTGAGCATATTAGTGCCATGCATGTATGCATGTTTTAAGGGTAGATAAGTTACAAAGGTGCACCTTTGAGGGTACCTCATGAAAAGTAAACATGGTGTTACATAAGTACTAAAATGTATTATTATTATTATCATGGTAAATTTGTGGTTACTGCAGTTTTACTACAAATACTGTGGTAAACTGTGGTTACTGTAATAAAACCATGGTTATTTTTTTGTAAAAGGCTGCCAGGCTGTTGTACCCCTAAAGGTGAAATTTTAGCATATTTTTTTTCTGACAGATTTATTAACAGCAATTACAGAACATAACACAATCCATTTGAACTTTTAACAACCAGTTTAAATAAATTTACTTGCACAAACTAGCCAATTTAAAATAAATTATACTACCATTCAAAAGTTTGGTCAGTAAGATTTTGTAATATTTTTTTTTAAGTCTCATGCTCACCAAGGCTGAACTTATTTGAAAAAAAAACACAAAAACAGTAAAAGCAGCAATATTGAGAAATATAACAATTAAAAATAACTATTTTCTATTTTAATATATTTTAAAATGACATATTTACATAATTCAGCACAATCATTAACACTGTACATTATCAGTGTCACTTGATCTTCAGAAATCATTCTAATATGCCTATTTGCTGCTCAAGAAACATTTATTATTATTGCTGCTTCATATTTGTGTGGAAACCGTGATGCGTTTTTCAGAATTAATTTTATATATAGTAACAATGTAATGTAATGTAATAATGTGGCAATGCTTCTGATGCTTTTGGGAGACGCAGCCCTATTTGAACAAGCACTGTGAGCCATGCGTCCGCAGCGAACGCTGTCTGTGATTGATTGGTTCTGTCTTTCAGCATTTGCGTGTGTTCCGATGAGCAGGAGAAATGGTTCTATCCAACACAATTATTTGCTAATATAGTTTATTTTTCCACTTAGAAGCTTTTTTATGCACCGAATTTCTTGATAAGTAAATAAAATTAATGTTTAAAAAAATGCACTTTAGAATCGATATTTTTACGTGAGGATCGATACTTTCGATACTGATGTTGTATGTTATACTTAAGGATCGATCCGCCCATCCCTACCAATGAGCTCGCTGCTCAACATTCAAATATATGACTAGTGCTTGCCGTAGCAGTTGCAGCTTGCTTCAGAAACCCTCCACCTTCCCCAGCTCCACCTGTATAGATCTGCTAAGAGGTGATTTGTGTATGCTATATGGGGTGTTATTTCATGTATGTTATATTTGCACAGCAATATTTCTTACATGCTCACAGCAGCATGTTGTGGATGTATTGGCAGTAGCAAGTCTCGGTACTTGCTCTGCCGCAGCAGCAGCAGCAGCAGCAGCGTAGCAGATCTATTCTGCCAAGACCAAATACATTAACATTGTCATGTACATTACCATGCCAATCCCTCCGAGAGTTGTCATGACAGATTTTATATATATATATATACAGTGGGGCAAAAAAGTATTTAGTCAGCCACCAATTGTGCAAGTTCTCCCACTTGAAAAGATGAGAAAGGCCTGTAATTTTCATCATAGGTATACCTCAACTATGAAGACAAAATGAGAAGAAAAAAATTCCAGAAAATCACATTGTAGGATTTTTAAAGAATTAATTGGTAAATTCCTCTGTAAATAAGTATTTGGTCACCTACAAACAAGCAAGATTTCTTGCTCTCACAGACCTGTAACTTCTTCTTTAGGAGGCTCCTCTGTCCTCCACTCGTTACCTGTATTAATGCATCTGTTTGAACTTGTTATCAGTATAAAAGAAACCTGTCCACAACCTCAAACAGTCACACTCCAAACCTTATCATGGCCAAGACCAAAGAGCTGTCAAGGACACCAGAAACAAAATTGTAGACCTGCACCAGTCTGGGAAGACTGAATCTGCAATAGGTAATCAGCTTGGTGTGAAGAAATCAACTGTGGGAGCAATTATTAGAAATGGAAGACATACAAGACCACTGATAATCTCCCTCGATCTGGGGCTCCACGCAAGATCTCACCCCGTGGGGTCACAATGATCACAAGAACTGTGAGCAAAAATCCAGAACCACACGGGGGGACCTAGTGAATGACCTGCAGAGAGCTGGGACCAAAGTAACAAAGGCTACCATCAGTAACACACTGTGCCGCCAGGGACTCAAATCCTGCCGTGCCAGACGTGTCCTCCTGCTTAAGCCAGTACATGTCCAGGCCCGTCTGAAGTTTGCTAGAGAGTATTTGGATGATCCAGAAGAGGATTGTGAGAATGTCATATGGTCAGATGAAACCAAATTAGAACTTTTTGGTAAAAACTCAACTTTTTGAGAATGCTGAGTTGCATCCAAAGAACCTACTGTGAAGCATGGGGGTGGAACATCATCTTTGGGGCTGTTTTCTGCAAAGGGACCAGGAACGACTGATCCGTGTAACGCAAGAATGAATGGGGCCATGTATCGTGAGATTTTGAGTGAAACCTCCTTCCATCAGCAAGGGCATTGAAGATGAAACGTGGCGGGTCTTTCAGCATGACAATGATCCCAAACACACCGCCCGGGCAACGAAGGAGTGGCTTCGTAAGAATCATTTCAAGGTCCTGGAGTGGCCTAGCCAGTCTCCCGATCTCAACCCCATAGAAAATCTTTGGAGGTATTTGAAAATCCGTGTTGCCCAGCGACAGCCCCAAAACATTACTGCTTTAGAGGAGATCTGCATGGAGGGATGGGCCAAAATACCAGCAACAGTGTGTGAAAACATTGTGAAGACTTACAGAAAATGTTTGACCTCTGTCATTGCCAGCAAAGGGTATATAACAAAGTATTGAGATGAAATTTTGTAATTGACCAAATACTTATTTTACCGAGGAATTTTCCAATTAATTCTTTAAAAATCCTACATTGTGATTTTCTGGATTTTTTTTTCTCATTTTGTCTCTCATAGTTGAGGTATACCTATGATGAAAATTACAGGCCTCTCTCATCTTTTTAAGTGGGAGAACTTGCACAATTGGTGGCTGACTAAATACTTTTTTTCCCCACTGTATATAGCTTCGTAAAATTAAGTTTGAACCACTGATGCCACATGGACTATTTTATCAATGTCCTTGCTTCGTTTCTGGGCCTGGGAACATTTCAGTTGCATTGCTGCCTATGCAGAGTCAGAGAGCTCTCAGATTCCATCAAAAAAATTAATTTGTGTTCTGAAGATGAACGAAGATCTTACTGGTTTGGAACGACATGAGGGTGTGTGATTAATGACAGTATTTAATTTTTTTGGTGAACTATCCCTTTAAATCCTTTGTATAGAAGGTAAAGCACAAGATGCTGGAACATTCTCAAATCATGCTGGACAACATGACGTTCAGGTTTTCTATCAAACTCCTTGATATACTTGATTTAACATGCTGTGAATTTTGCAAAACTAAAACCAAAAATCTGATATTCATTAAAAAGTTGAACTGTTATGCTGACAATATAATTTGTAGAAACTCTACTTTAGTTTACAGAAGCCAATACTACATAGTAATTATTTATATAAAGTATAGAGCATATATCTACTAAAATAATATACTTATACATAGAAATTAATGCCATAATAATTTAATATCCCATATAATAGATGTATAACATTTAATCCCTTATATATTCTACCCAATTCATTTAATTTATTTATAATAATATTAATTTTTTATATTAGAATGATTTCTGAAGAATTATTTGATACTACAAAGATAAAGCAAAAGGGAACTATGACCAAAGGGGGGGTAGAAGTAAACTACTGGAGTAATGACTGCTGAAAATTCAGCTCTGCCATCACAAGAATACAAAACAGTTTACAAAAATACAAAATAGTTAAATAGTAATAATATTTCACAATATTACTGTTTTTACTGTATTTTTTATCAAATGAATGCAGCCTTGGTTAGCATAAGATTTTCAAAAACATTAGTAAAAAAAGTCCCAAACACCAATTTTTTACTAAAGAATTAAAAACGTAAGCATTTGAACTAGTGGACCCCACTGTATGTGTTAAAGAAATATTATAAGTTAATCAGAGCTAAAAGAATGTACTGGACAACATAACAGTCAGCTCTAAATGAACAATAATTCCTGACATGCATCTATCAGACAAAAAAGGGGTCTGATACATCAGTCGTCACAGAATGACAGTGACACTGGTCAAGGACCAAATGCACTAAAGCATTGACAGATCCATGCTTTGATAAATCAATGATCCACACACAAATAACACCACTTACATCTGGAGTATGTTCAATCATTAACCACAACCATCATAAAAACATCACATGAGAAAAAACTTGACAAGCATTTTGATTCTCAAACGCTAAAAACAAAACTCCATAAAGAAAACTGAATCCAGAATCCTACCGCACCTCAACTTGTTTATCACAGTCCTCTTCCATTACAAAGCCTCAAACTATGTGCGCCTGTTAGCGACTAGCTGTGCTGCCTTTGTTTACTTTGTGTTTAAGGGCTCAGGTGATTTTGTAGTTGGTCTGGTTCTCCCAGATGAATCATTCCCATGTGACGCACTGCCAGCTGCCAGGACTGATGTCAGACCCTCACAGAAGCATATGCTACAGTTATTGATTGGTTTAATCATTCATCACAGCAAGACAGTGTGAATGATACCAGAGGAGCCAGGATGGATGGGTGTAAAATAATAGTGCAGGAAATAAAGTCTGGTCTGCTTTGCAACTTGTTCCAGTCAAGAACTGCTTAACTAGACAGGCATATAAAACAGCCACTCATAATTCACTAGATTTTATGCAACATTTAGGGGTAGTTAAATCTGAATCGGTTGATACTATAACCAAAGAAATAATCTGACCATGTGTAGAATTAAGGCTAATGTTGAAAACAAAACAAAATGTTGAATATCTTGCTAAATATTTGAGGGGAAAGCCGGGTTTCTAATAACAACATTACAAAAGTTATGGTGTCTAGATAAGTGTACTAGCCTTCTGTTTGAGTCCGTAGTTGACCTCCAGCTCCATCAGCAGAACACTTTTGCGTACGTTTAGGGTCTTCTGAAGCTCCTCAAAAGTTGTATGAATCACTTCTTCTATTGAACTCTTCTGATTGCTCAGTTGCTGTAGAATATCAGACAAAACCTCCAGCGCAGAGTCAATTTCTGGCAGTCTAAAAAAAAAAAAAAAAGGAGTAAGTTACATATTTTATCTATTTTTATGTTACTTTTCTATCATATTTTGCACACTACCAGTCAAACATTTGGACAAATCTACTCTTTCTTTGTCATTTATATCACTACTATTTCCCACATAGTAGAATCATAGTAGAGACATCAAAACTATAAAACAGGGGTGTCCAGTTTTGCATATATTTAAATAATTTAATGCGATTCATACTAATGGTTTTAATTTTTAGTTTTTCACTTTTGCATTTAGTTTTGTCTCACTTATTGTGTACTACACACTTAAGCACATTCTTTTGCTGCACTAAATTAGTGTTTATAATGTAGTTATGCAAATAGTTGACATGCAATTTAAAACAATGAAGTGTCAAATTTGAAATTCAACCTTTAATTCTATTATAAAATATTTATACCAGCCATTTTTAATGGCTATTATTATTATTTTATTATTAAAACCAGGGCCAGCATATTATCGCTATACGATTTATATTTGTACTGTGAATATAAATAAATCATGTAGATATTAATATGCTGGTCCTGGTTTTAATAATAAAATAATAATAATAATAGCCAAGATAGCAAGCAACCATTTACAACAATGATTGCAATGTTGATGTGCCAATGCTAACTGCATTGAATTAATATTACAAAGTGGTGTTGGTTTAATATCACTTCTGCACCCACAATTAATGAAATGAGGGAGATTTCAACAGAGAAACAAGCCTCTAAAACAAAGGAACAGAGAAATAATAAAGTAGATGCATCATTGTTCAAATTGTACCAGAGAAGTATGACATCGTCAGGTGATTCAGCAAACAAGACTTCTGTATAGGATGCATCCGTTTTCTCTTTAATGAGGAAATATCAGTTTGACTACTGAGAAGTGCAGATGCAAAACAAAAATGGGTGTTTCTTAATCAGTAAGAATTGTATACTACAATGGGTGATTAGAACAAATCAGGTAATGCAGTTGAAAAGGTCTATTATGTTTGAAAATGCCCCACAGATTGGGTAACACCCATTATAATTCCACAGAGATATATTTTCATGATGCTGTGGTCATAAACAGCAAATCAATGTTTATTCAATATCCTTGTCTCCACCCATGTGTGCTGTCAGTTTTCATCAAACTTTCGAATGTCGATACTTTAAATATTGAAATGTCAACCTCAACCAAGGTGATGGTTTGGATAAATACTCGACATTGTATCAATGTCACCTTGCTATCTGGGATTAGTTTGGTGTTTAATGGTGCAATGACTAATTCACAGGAGTAAATTCCAGGAGTTAAGACCATTGCACACTGAGTCCGAATGTTTCGTTCAAAATTTTCGCACGTTGAAAAATAAAAATAAAAACTTTTGTCCGTCATAAAAGATTTGCATCTGGTTCGATTTTCTGCGTTTTTCGCAACCGTAGCAAGCATTTTGAGAGGTGTTTTGACAATTCAATCAATTAATCAAATCAATTAGTACGCATCGGACTCAGTGTGCAAGGTTTCTGCGCATGACGAATTTTTAGGATGATGAATATGAAAAAAAAAGCATACGAAAATTTCGGACTCAGTGTGCAAGGACCTTTACTGTGTATTCATTTGCTTTTCTCCATTCTGCATAATCAGGCCTATTTTTAATGAGAAATTTTGCTGCTTAAACATAAAACAACATACATTTAAATTCTGTAGCAATGTGAGCGTATGTTACATGCCTGTTTTTGACGGCGTCCAGCTGCTCCTGTAGCGAGGCTTTGTGCTGTTCTAGAACATCCTTGAGCGGGACGGTGGCGTGTTCTGCATGTTCGGCACTAGTACACTCCTCACACATGGCTGTCTCACATGGTGGACAGTAGAACTCCATTAGCTGATGACAAGAAAGGGAGAACTGAATATCATACTGAATATGAATGCCCTTATAAATTATATTATTATGTTCTCCCTTTGCAAAAACTTGCCTGGAGGAAAATACTTCTAACATACAGTAACATACAGTGAGGCGTCTGTACACTACAGATTTTTGAAAGTTTTTTTATGCTGTGCTGCTGTGTAATTCTTACATTTCCTCCATGATTGGGACAGGAGAGTGGTTGTCCAGTGGCCACTCCGTTGATACCATCAGTGCAGTCCTCACTGAGGTTAGTGTCTGGGCTCCTCTTTAGCACCTCCATCAGGTTGGTGATGAAGAAATTACTCTGAAGTGCCGCCACACCCTTCTCCGGCAGGATGGAGGTCTGACGGCACACGGGGCAAGACAGAGTCAGACTGTGGGCAGGAATGTAGTTCTGCAGACACCTGGAGAAACAGGAACAGGTTACTAAAAAAACAACTTCGGTGGCAGTGCCTGGCTATCACAACAAATACATATTAATTTGTGTACTACTATAAGTGTTTGAGTGATAAATCAAACATTGGGCTGTCAAAAACAGACATTGTGACCAACTTTTCTTCTCTATTGTGACATACTGTATATCTGAGCAAAACGACTTATCAAGCAGGAAAAAAAAAAGCAGTGCAGGAATTGATCTTGTCCATCGGGAATTGACTGGATCATAGAAGTTTGGTGACACTGCAAACTAAATGGATGATTGTAACATGGGGCAAAATAAATATGCTAGGGCTATTCAAACAAAACAGCCTGACTGGGTAAAAAATATAAACAAACATAAAATACTTTTGGAAATATTTTAGATCTAATTTACAGCATTGTCATTTCAAAGTAAAGGTTAATGTGGTTTATGTATATTACACTTATACTGTAAGTGTAATATACATAATAATAATAGATCTTACAATTACGCATAGCTTGCATAGCATAAACAGGTTTATCATCTTTTAAAATAGAAACCGCTTACAATATCTTTCTTTATTGTCCATGCATTTGTTTCAGTACATCCTAGGACAAATTTTTACATTATTTCTTGTTTTGGTGTCTGCCTTCTTGTTTGTTTCTCTTTTATGGACAAGTCTGATTGCCATCAAGTGTCAGCAATAATGACTACTAATCACTCCCCTGTCATTATTGGCCAATGAGAGGAAGTGTAATGGGATAAATGCTGGGTGATAAGGTGAGCTGCAGCTTTGAAGTAATATATTGTTGTGCTTCCTCCTGCATTAACAAATTTGTCAGTTTTGAGCTTATGTAATGTTAATTTTGCATATTGTTATTGTTGTTGCATATAAGTTGTGCTCTTCATATTATAAAGCTATCTAATCAGTAAAATCACCTTTACAATAATGTAAAGGTTAATGTAATAATGTAATTTACACTCAGCTAACAAAACAAATATTTAATAATTGTAAATAATTTGAGCAATAAAAAAAATTTAATTGAGCAATATAATGTAGGTCCAAAAATTACATACCTTTCACAGAAGGTGTGAAGACAGGGAAGGACCTTGGGATTGTTGTAGCGATCCAGACAGATGCTGCAAATCAGGAACTGTTTGTCGATCTGACGCACCACAGGACTTGGGAGGGTAGAAGCTTCAGTTGCCATCCTAACACTCTGTCAAAGACCTCCCACACTCCTTCAGCCCTGACCCTGTGGAGAGGATATTGGAGTTAATACAAATAGATGAAAAAATAAAAATGAGATGAGATGTTTTTCCTGGGAAGGCCCACAAGGTGTAGCTATTTCTTTTGTATGAAAATAAACTACATTAATTCATACAAACAAGGTGCTAGAGGCAGCAGTAAATATCACATCACAACACTGGAATCCCAGTTCTCACAAAATCTTGAGTTTTTAACCATTACAAGGCCGATTAATAATTAAAGCATGCTGTATTGACTTATGTCTGTGTTAAAGTGAGCAGCAAGTCCAAATTAATAATCTAAAAGGTAAAACATCAGCCATGACTCAGATGAACAGTAAGATGATAATAGAGTGCTATAGGGAGGGATGACATATTTTTGTAAGCCAAAAGCCTGAAAAGGGTTTTAGCACTTCTAGTTCCATCGCCTTGAAGTCAATGGGTTTTTGAATTCATCTTTGGTTAAATGCCTGAAATATGCTTATTTTAAAGGGGTTATATGATGCGATTTCAAGTTTTCCTTTCTCTTTGGAGTGTTACAAGCTGATTGTGCATAGATAAGATCCCTGAAGTTGCAAAGACTAAAGTCTCAAACCCAAAGAGATATTCTTTATAAAAGTTAAACTCTGCCCACCACGCCCCCACATATCTACTTCACTATGTGGAAATATTTGCATAATGTGGCCCAAATGTGCACGCAAAGAAAGAAGGCGCGGTTTCAGTAACCTCAGTTAGTGTTGAAGCAGCATGTCAGGGAGACTCTGTGTTTCTAGGCGAAAGCAAAAGCACTTTATTTGGCCTTCCGAAAGTAGATGCATTTAGGAATCTTTAAGATTACTTACAACAGAACAGCAATGCATTTTATGGACGACCGTTTCGTGAACCTAGGAGAGGGGGTAATTCTGACTTTGCTATGACAATCTGGTGCTTCTGAATCAGCTACTGTTTTGTTATTAGTTTAAGTATTTGCTATTGACTGTTCAAATGCGGAGTTTTGCGCATCGTGTGTGTGTGTGTGTGTGAGGGATAGAGCAAGAGAGCGAGAGAGATGCGCGCGATGAGAGAGAGAGAGAGAGCGGACCCAGCAAGGGGAGTCGCTGTCTTAACCGTGGCTTGTGTACTGCAAACACATATCAGCTTCATCACTGTGTCTGTCACGCAACTCTGTTCCCCTTTTGGGCTTTGTCTTTACATTTATTTTGAAAGATGAAGCTCGCGATTATGGTAAGGGGCGTTACATTTCCGACGAGTGCTTGCTGTGTTCAGCCAATCACAATGCACTGGGTCAGCTGGCCAATCAGAGCAGACTGCACTAGTCAAAGGAGGGGGCTTTGTTGAAAACGACGTTTTTGAGAGAGGCGGTGCATAGAGGAACTACAATAATGTACAGTATTTGAAATAATGTGTTTTTTGAACATTAAGCATGTCAACATATTCTGTTACACACCAAATACAACATAATAATGAGCTTTAAAAAAGCATCATATGACCCCTTAACCCAAGCAACAAAGATATTTTTCACAGTTTATTTTACAACATATCAGTAATACCTACTCTAATTAATTATTTATTTTAAGATTTAGCTTTTCTTGAAAAAGCCGTTTGCTAACAAGTACTTAAATGGGACTATAGAGTTTGTTAGGGACATTAAACATTATCACACTAGTCTGCTTTTACAGCCTCAGTGTGTTTAAAATCACGCTTTTGGAAACTATTGTAGCTCCGATCTTTTAGGAGATTTTTTATATACAAATTTAAAGAGTTGTCAGAAGCCTAATGGTGGTGATGTTGAAGTCATGAAACCATAGTTTGTTAATACCCTATATTTACCTACATTTAGCTTGTATTTTGGTTTCAGAATTCAAACAAGTTTTCTTTTGTGAAGGTTATCGTGATGAGCAAAATGTGTAAGAGTCAGTTTCATTGGTCACAGAGCTTATTTTCTGCGATAATCCAAAAGCCAATTAAAAACTCTTATTAAGAAATTTTATTATTATTAATATAGGCTATATATGTGTCTAAGCAAATTAAATTTGATAATACTTTAGAAATTAAATTCATTGTTTTACAATTTTATACTGTGAAGTATGAAAAATTAATAGAGCCTGT
Source organism: Sinocyclocheilus anophthalmus (assembly GCA_018155175.1). Lineage (NCBI taxonomy): Eukaryota > Metazoa > Chordata > Actinopteri > Cypriniformes > Cyprinidae > Sinocyclocheilus > Sinocyclocheilus anophthalmus. Next base: position 62,544 of record JADLZN010005578.1, on the reverse strand, counting down.
TCATTTTGAGGTTTGATTTACATTACATTAGATTTAGATGATAAATATTACATTTAACAGTGTTATTAAATGATTAGTGCATTTTCCACTTTTTTCACAGCTGTATTTTAAGGACACTTATATAATATATATAATAAATTATAAAATAGTTTTTTTTATTTAAAAACAGAGTTTTTAAGGAGCTAGACCCTGTTTTTCAGAACAATACGCATGGCGGAGTACATTTTTAATTAGGCATTTAAAAGCTGTCTGTTTTAATGCACACATTGCACAAAGTCAAGCAGAAGAACGTTCCAGATGTCCTGAGTGCTGAGCAGAGCAGAATCATGCATCTGCGAGTCCATCCACTGACCACAAAGTGCTCAGTGAAAGTAGAACTCTAAATACAGGCTTCTGGACAATATCTATGTAACAGACTGGAAAAGACAGTCTGGTGTGGCATATGAAAGCTCATAAAGAGAAAATATACGGGCTTGTCTGCAATGGATGCTGTATAAGGTAATAATTTTAGAGTGAAACATAAATCTCTTACATATTTGGAAACCTGTTCAAGTCTAACAAAGCAACACACTCTTATTGTGGATAGATCGTAAACACTGGAAAAAACAACTTTCCCATAAAAATTCTGTCAAATTAAAGGGATAGTTCACCTAAAATTGAAAACTCTGTCATCATTTATTCACCCTCAAGTTGATCCAAACCTGAGTTTTTCTTCTTCTGTTGAGCACACAAGATATTTGGGGCAATATACAATGGAAGTCTAACTATTTTCTTCAAAAATAGTCTTTGCACACACCGAATCTGTATATGGGGTGCGTCGAGTAAACGTTCAAAATAAACCAAAACAATGTAACCAACATTCTTCAAAATATCTTCTTTTATGTTCAACAAAAAAAAGGAAATTCGTACAGGTTTGGAACAACACTTTACCTTATCAAGAACACAAATACAGTAATAAAAACAAGTTCTAAAATTTGATCTTTAATGACAAACAGACAGCTTGTCTCATCCAGTCCATTCTCAGTGGTGAGGAAAATTGAGACTTCATGCTATAAGATTAAAATGCTTCAGGTTACCACAATACCAGTATGGTTCCACTCAAACCCATTTGTTCTGTAATTGCTATAATTTCCTGTGGGGAGTAGATCAATCCTGTTTCTTTTCTTTGTGTTTTTTTCCTTTTATGTTGCTCTGCCTCCAGCATTGTCCTTTGAGCTAGATGATCTTGATCATAAGCTCTTCTTCTTATCAGTAACACTACTTTTTTAAGCATAGCTACTGTGTGAGCGTCTTGTCCTTGTAACCCATTTCTACTCAATTCCTAATTCCAATACTACATGTCAAAGTTGTGCAAAGTCATTGGTACTGAAGGGCACTGCTCTGTACCACGGGTTGTTACTATTTAACTAAAACTAAAAGCATTACAATTAAAATTGTTTTGGTAATTGAAACAAAGCTGAAAAAATATAAATTAATATTCATAAAACATTAAATAGACACTTGAACTGTATAAAACTACAAAGGAAATAACAATTAATTAACAGCTATAGAAATATTTAATAAAAAATATAAAATCACATAAGTAAAAATTACTCAAACTTAAACAAAAAATGTAATTAAAAAAACTGACAGTACATAATATTATATAACAGTATTCTAAAACAGTTCTGTATTATGTAAATATACTGTGACATTCAAAAAACATTCTCCTCAGCTAAAACTAAACTGCAACTAGCTTATTCTGTACTTCTGTAAAATTCTGACATGAGACAGTGGAATGCACTTTAACGCATGAACACACATTTACACATCAACAACGCCTGTTTATTATTTATAAACCTGACATGCCCAGTTGCAATAAGGAAATAGAGAGGAAGTAGTACATCATTGATAACATCAGAAGAACTAATGATAAGTGTAAGTTGTGAGAGCATCTGTCAGACATTGTGATGTTCCTGACTGCGCTATTTACATATCATACAACTGTATATATTAAAACTGAAAATCAGCTGGAAAAAATGGCTAGGGAGACACCGGTTTTAGAGATGAAACAAGCAATTTATGAGAAAACATCCACAAACTGCCATCTGAGATTTGATTCAAAGAAAGTGCAGATTAGCTTGCAATGTAGGGCATGTCACAAATACTGTAGATCAGTAAGATGGAAAGAAGCAGGACACATCCACAGTGCTGAAGTGGATCCCTCAAGGGCATCATCCACCCCCTCGTTCTGAGCTTCACCGAAAAAATATCACCATAGCAACACTGAGAGACGGAAAGAGGCCGTGAACATCTGAACCAGAGCATAAGGGGGTGTTCACACAGGACAAGTTCTTAAATTAAAATCAGCTGCTAGACGGAATGCAACAGAAGTGAATTAACTCCCATATACTGCTGCTTATATGACAATGATAACATATTCTAATACAGGTGCATCTCAATAAATTAGAATGTCATGGAAAAGTTCATTTATTTCAATAATTCAACTCAAATTGTGAAACTTGTGTATTAAATAAATTCAATGCACACAGACTGAAGTAGTTTAGTCTTTGGTTCTTTTAAAATGTGATGATTTTGGCTCACATTTAACAAAACCCACCAATTCAACAAATTAGAATACTTCATAAGACCAATAAAAAAAATATTTTTAGTGAATTGTTGGCCTTCTGGAAAGTATGTTCATGTACTCAATACTTGGTAGGGGCTCCTTTTGCTTTAATTACTGCCTCAATTCGGCGTGGCATGGAGGTGATCAGTTTGTAGCACTGCTGAGGTGGTATGGAAGCCCAGGTTTCTTTGACAGTGGCCTTCAGCTCGTCTGCATTTTTTGGTCTCTTGTTTCTCATTTTCCTCTTGACAATACCCCATAGAGAATCTAATTCAGGTCTGGTGAGTTTGCTGGCCAGTCAAGGCACACCAACACCATGGGTCATTTAACCAACTTTTGGTGCTTTTGGCAGTGTGGGCAGGTGTCAAATCTTGCTGGAAAATGAAATCAGCATCTCCTTAAAGCTTGTCAGCAGAAGGAAGCATGGAGTGCTCAAAAATTTCTTGGTAAACGTGTGCAGTGACTTTGGTTTTCAAAAAAAACACAATGGACCAACACCAGCAGATACATTGCACCCCAAATCATCACAGACTGTGGAAACTTAACACTGACTTCAAGCAACTTGGGCTATGAGCTTCTCCAACCCTTCCTCCAGACTCTAGGACCTTGGTTTCCAAATGAAATACAGAACTTGCTCTCATCTAAAGAGGACTTTGGACCACTGGGCAAAAGTCCAGTTATTCTCCTTAGCCCAGGTAAGACGCCACTGACGTTTTCTGTGGTTCATGAGTGGCTTAACAAGAGGAATACGACGATTGTAGCCAAATTCCTTGACACGTCTGTTTTGGTGGCTCTTGATGCCTTGACCCCAGCCTCAGTCCATTCCTTGTGAAGTTCACTCAAATTCTTGAATCGATTTTGCTTGACAATCCTCATAAGGCTGCGGTTCTCTCGGTTGGTTGTGCATCTTTTTCTTCCACACTTTTTCCTTCCACTCAACTTTCTGTTAACATGTTTGGTTACAGCACTCTGTGAACAGCCAGTTTTTTGGCAATGAATGTTTGTGGCTTACCCTTGTTTTGAAGGGTGTCAATGATTGTCTTCTGACAACTGTCAGATCAGCAGTCTTCCCCTTGATTGTGTAGCCTAGTGAACCAAACTGAGAGACCATTTTTAAGGCTCAGGAAACCTTTGTATGTGTTTTGAGTTGATTAGTCGATTGGCATGTCACCATATTCTAATTTGTTGAGATAGTGTATTGGTGGGTTTTTGTTAAATGTGAGCCAAAATCATCACATTTAAAGAACCAAAGACTTAAACTACTTCATTCTGTGTGCATTGAATTTATTTAATACACAAGTTCACAATTTGAGTTGAATTACTGAAATAATTCCTTTTCCACGCCATTCTAATTATTGAGATGCACCTGTATGTGACCCGATCACCACTCCGCCACACCACCCATCACAACGATCCCTCTCACCTGAGTTCTGAGCACCTGCACCTGTCACTAATCAAGCACCTCATCAACCAGCCTGCATAAAAGAACACACCTCAGACACCCTCACTGTCCTGTCTCTTAAACACGTAGAGGACTCAATGACTTTGCTACTGCTTCCATTTGAATGCTTCCTGCATTACTTACCTCCTGTGGTCCTCCTAGTGTCTCCTCGAAGGCAAGATCATCTCCAAGTGTCTTCTGTTCCTCCTAGTTCCCGGATCGCTGAGTTGTGTGCTCCTCCTGCCTGCATTCCAGCTCCTGTACAGCCAAAGACCCGGATTACCCGCTCATCATATCCTTCGAACTATTCCCTCACATCACATCCTCTGAACCCTACCCCAGTAGTCTCTGTGACCCAATAAACCTGTTTGATTTATACTAACCTGTTGCGTCAGACCTATTCCGTTACAGAAGACCGGACCAACACTGACGGCACAGATGAGTTCTCCCCATGGCATGCAATCGGCTGCGTGTTTCTCCGTCCTTGCTCGCCGGGATCTCCCCTTCTACGAGTATGCCGGGGAGTTTTGCAGGCTGGAAGCGGAGACGGCGATGGACGATGCCACCCTCAACCATCTGCTCTGGCTTGGGGCCAACTCCCATCGCCCCTTGGACCTCCCAGACACCACTGGCCTCTGTTGGAGAGAAGGCGTATTCCGGTGCCTGGGGAGTGTCCGGTCCCGAGCCAGAAACAGTCCGCCACCGTGCGCGGCTTACCCAAGTCAGCCGGCAGTTAGTGTGGCAAACCCCAAGGACATTAATGTGGCAAGCCCCAAGGACGTTAATGTGACAAGCCCAATGCTCGCTCCAGTGTCGGCTCCAGCCCCACAGCTCGCTCCATTGCCGGCTCCAGGCCCGCATAGCTCGCTGCCATGTGTCGCTCCAGCTCCAGTTCTGCCCAGGAGGGCTCCTTTCCCCGAGTCCAGCCCAGGGAGGGCTCCTGTCCCCGAGTCCAGCCCAGGGAGGGCTCCTGTTCCCCGTTCGCCCATGGAAGGTCTCCGCCCCGAGTTACAGCCCCCGTAAGTTCCCCAAGAAAATTTGGGGGGGGGGGGCATATGCCCATAGCTGAGCCAGCCAAGGCCACAGAGGATCCACCATGGCCTCACGGGTCCCCAGCTCCGCCCTGGCCTGAGTTCTGAGCACCTGCACCTGTCACTAATCAAGCACCTCATCAACCAGCCTGCATAAAAGCACACAACACATACTCCCTCACTGTCCGGTCTCGTATACAAGTAGAGGACTCAATGACGTTGCTACTGCTTCCATTTGAATACTTCCTGCATTACTTACCCCCTGTGTTCCTCCTAGTGTCTCCTCGTCTCCAAGTGTCTCCTGTTCCTCCTAGTTCCCGGATCGCTGAGGTGTGTGCTCCTCCTGCCTGCATTCCAGTCGGATTACCCCGCTCATCTTATCCTTCGAACTATTCCCTCACCATCACATCCTCTGAACCCTACCCCAGTAGTCTCTGTGACCCAATAAACCTGTTTGATTTATAATAACCTGTTGCGTCAGACCTCTTCCATTACAGTATGCTTGTATACTGTATGTATATATGTTTATCCTGCTCCCAGATTGATCTGATTTGTCTTGTTTTAGAATTGACACCGATTTGATGCCCTTTTCAATTATTTCTTAATTTGACATGGTGTCAAATGGCAGAGCTCAAGGTGGAAGATGCTGAAAAAACAAGGAGACATGGGGCATTTGGCAAAAATGTCTATGTTTCGCATTCATATACCAACAATAAAAAAATAGCACAGATGGAAAAAATCTGAAAAACTGAGATAAGGCTGAAAGGAAAGAAATACAAGGCTGTGAGTTCGAGAGGGAATGCATGTGAGATTTTGAAGAAATGTGAGATATTAGCAAATAAAAAAAATGTATTGCTTGTGTTGCTAAATTATTTTTAAGAAAAAAGTGTTATACAAAAAAACTTACTAGATACAGTATATCTGTCCCTTTGCTAAACACAGAAAAATAAGCAAATTAATTCATGGGTGTACAATTTCTTGATTGTTGAAATCAAAATATTAAGACATTTACACAAATGACTGATGTTACATCATTTTTAAATATGTAACTTAACTACTTTATATTTTTAGCAATGTAAAGTGATAGGTTTATGTATTGACAGCAGTTGAATATTGTTTTTGATAAATATAAATAAGTAAATAAATTGCACACACATATAATTATTTCGTACTAAATTGACAGGAGTTCCCTTTCAAGGCAACAATGGTGTGGACCCTTAACTCTATATATGTATTCCACCACCCCTAACTCCCACCAAAAATGATATTTCTGTCTTTACCATTATAGTGGTTTCCAGTCATTTACCATTGTAGATAGCCTATATATGTGACCCTGGATCACAAAACCAGTCATAATGGTAAATTCTTTGAAATTGAGATTTATACACCATCTGAAACCTGAATAAATAGGCTTTCCATTGATGTATGTTTTGTTAGGATAGGACAATGTTTGGCAGAGATACAACTATTTGAAATCTGGAATCTAAGGGTGCAAAAAAAAAATTTTGTTAAATAAAATATTGAGAAAATCGCCTTTAAATTTGTGCAAATGATGTCTTTAGAAATGCATATCACTAATCAAAAATTACGTTTTGATATATTTACAGTAGGAAATGTACAAAATATCTTCATGAAACATCATCTTTACTTAATATCCTAATTATTTCTGGCATAAAAGAAAAATCTATAATTTTGACCCATACAATTATTTTTGGCTATTGCTAAAAATATACCCAAGTGACTTAAGACTTTGTTTTGTGGTCCAGGGTCACATATTCCAAATAGTCAGACTCTAAAACAAACAAATTTCCTAGACTCCTAAAAGCCCCTGTCATTTTCCGCATGCCATCCCGGCTTGGTTCTGTTACATAATATTTATATAAGCAAGCCTGGTGCACAATTTCTCTGTCACACGATGAAGACATCTGATTGTACTATTCGACTGATGAACAACAGTAATTTACCCCTAAATACCACAAAAAGTCTAACATTACACACCAGACTAACAGCTCCAGAATTCATAATATAATGCAGTTATTCTTTAAGTCAACCATAAAGTTGTATCAAGAACTATATATATCATCCATCGATATATGTGAATTTTTTCCCCACAAATTAGCAAAAATAAAGCATTACTGTATCCATCATAAGTTTGTGTCAAAACATTAAGTATTATCTACAATGACAAAATGTTACCAGCAGCATTGTGAGAGAATCAATGGAGCATCCGCAGTGCATATCAGAAAGAGTTCCACTGAAACCTACCATCAAGCTGTTGTTCTCAAGGCACCATCCCACATTTTGATACCCAGCAATGCTGCATTTCTGTCTGCACTGAGCAGGAAAGATATCTGAGCACCGCTAAGCCAGCAAAAAGATGACAGCTCATTTCAAACTAGCACACAAACTCTCGCTCTTTCTGGATCTTTAATCAGGCCACACCTTTCTTTCGTTCACTCTCGACGTCATTCATAAATTCACCATGTAAACATTCACTTTTCCTCCCTCCCTTTTTCCTCTCACCAACTCTCTCTCTCTCTAAATGCTAACTCACTGCAGTACACTTTGCAAAGCATTGTGGGATTGTGATGTAATTCTGAGTCTTAGAAGAAGAGATGAAGGCGCAGATGCCGGGACCAGTTCTCAGCCAATAGGGCATTAGGAGATTAAACTGAACAATGATGTCTGAGAGAGAGAGAGAGGGGGAACATGAGAAAGCGCAAGCCAATGAGATACAGCTGCTTTTGTCAGCATGCATTATTAGTGCTGACTCACTGTAAGGTAGTCAGAATTGTGAGAGGGATGCTGTGGGGCTGAACACACACACACACACACACACACGCACAATCTAAACTACTACTACTAAAAAAAAAAAAACTTTAAAGCATAAAAGCCTTAGAAGCATGAATTTGGTAAATAATTGAGAAATGTGATCATGACCAATTTGTAGGGATGTAAAATGAAAAAAATAAATAAACACCCTCATGTCATTCCAAACATATAACTTTCTTTCTTCTGCAGAACACAAAATAATATATTTTAGCAGAGGTCCAAGCTGTTCTTTTCATACATTGAAACAGATGGGGACCAGTATCAGTGGTAACCTTTTATTTTCATTGTATGGAAAAGAATAGCTTTGTCTCACACAAACACACCCACACACACACACAATAAATAAAATAAAATAAAAAAACAGATGTATCAAAGTGTCAAGCAAAAATAATCTATGTGCACTTATCAAGGAGCATACATAGAGCTCATCAAATATGGTAAACACGGAATCATTAGTTTTGAGCATCAATCGAGCATGAGCTTCCGACTGCCATATTTCATATTTATATGTGAATAAAACCCTATATTAAATTCATTCATCATATAAATGATGTCTCTTTAGAAGAATTGGTTTAAACCACTTGATTCATATGAATTCTGTTTGCAATGCCTTTATGAACTTTTTGCAGCATCAAAGTTTTGGTTGCACACTGTTAGAAATGTTGTTCTTCTTCTGAAAGTGCATGGATTTTCGATTGAGATACAGAAATAGTTTTTTTGAAGATGAATAAAAGTGTTATGGGTTTTGGAATGACATTAGGGTGAGTAGATGATGACAAATTATATTTTTTGTTAAATACACTTTAACTTAAAATAATTATTGAAATTGTAACACTACTGAAAATTTGCAATCATTGTGACCCAATGTGTATAATAAAGCAATCAGGTATATTGAAATAGAACAAAAGCATAAATGGAGAGACATAAATTCATATACTGTTCATATCTGCAAGTAGCATAGTTTTAATTTTCCAGTCACTCAAAAAATATATTTAAAAACTATAATACCAACACCATTTCTGATATCTCAAGTCTATTCTGTATTTACAAGCATTGAGTGCTTGCATAACTGATAGACACATTAACAAAAAACATAAACCTTCATAATCAAAGCAAAAGCAATCATGCAATCACACATCAATATAAGACAGCACTATATTACACATTATAATGTGTATTGCTCTAAACAGAACTTTCATGGTTGGGTTTACTCACTCTCATTTCTACAGAGAAATCCTAATAGTTTTCTTCAGCATACAGCTAGCAAAGCACTACTGCCAAACATTCAGCTCAGCTCTGCTATGATGTTGTTCTCAACAGTCCAGCCCATCACAGGGCTTTCCAGACACTGAGCTCAGCTGTTTTGTTTATGACCTGCCTTGGCAATTGACCACATTAGCTTCACACAGCTGTACTGAACAGTGACCATGGTGATGACCAAGACCCTGACCACATCAGTCCAAACGACAAAAACATTTTAGCTTAATGTAGGGTAGAGTTTTGAGTAAAACTCATACTCGTGCATGTATGAAATCAGGTGTTCCATTGTTAAAAAGCTTTACTGCACTTATTTAGGCTAATGTATGTTTGGTTCAAACATATGTGACCCGTGCTGGCAGTCGGAATGCGCACGGTCTAATTTTGAGCTATACAGGCAAAAGTGAAAAATGTTTAATTTGAGGTTTTCACAAAAATGAGTTAAGCCATCGTCTAGCGATCCCAATGCTCCAAATAATAACTTTAGATGTTTAATTACCTTTATTTTACGTTTTCTGAGAGGAGGATCTTTTCTCTGCTCACTTCTGGACGACTGTTGCTCCTAACCACAAGTTGTAGGTCTATTGTTTGCAAAGCGCAGCATTCCAGCTTTGTGAATAATCATATCTAAATATGATTTTCAAACCCATGCTGATGAAAAAAAAAAGAAGATCGCGCTGACTGACATTTGCAAAGTGCGTGCATACGACGCGCCTCTCTGTCATGTCTTACATGAACATTTTAGTTAATGGTAATCTGATGTGTAACATTATATTTGATCCATGCATTACAGTAGGTCTTAATATAGATCTGTCTCAGTGTTAATCAAACATTAAAAGAAAAGAAGGAATCACTCGGTGCTCTTGATTAAACTACTGTTTGTTTGCATCTTGTTCTTATTTTTAATAACAAAGATAAAATAAAAATAGGTATATTGTGATTAATATAGTAATTATTATTAAGAAAAGAAGTGGAGGAAAATATCTTCAGAAAACTTTAACTCGATTTTTCTCAAAATCAACTCTGCTGACTATCGCCTTCAAACGGCTATAGCTCAGTCATTTGTCCAACAAGTTGTCAAGTTTGCCTTCTGTGGCAAAACAAAGAAATACGGAGACGAGTTAATCCATAATCCAAAAGGGGTAACACAAGGCAGGGAACACAAGGCAGGCAGAGACACACAAGAACCACAACATCGACGTTAATACCAGATGCTAGATATAGGAAAACACAGGGCTTAAATACTCAAACTAAACAAGATAATTAACAAACACAGGTGGATACTAATGAGGAGCAAAACACACACCAAACACGGAACAGAGTCTGATATTACTCCCCCCTCCCGGAAGGCGTGTCCTTGCACCTCACAACATCCAACGTTTTGTGTGTGTTTTGCTCCTCATGTGTTTCCTTATGCCCATATTTGGTTATGTTCCTGTTCCTGTCCTCATCGATACCCGTTCGGGGGTGCCATGGCAGAGCAGGCAGTCCAGGAGTCCATGGCGGATCAGACAGTCCACGAGGCCATGGTGGAGTAGGGAACTCAGGAGGCCGTGGCGGATCAGACAGTCCAGGAGGCTATGGCGGAGCAGCCTCTGAGGCTGTGGCACCAGCTCTCGTCCCGGCCTCTATGGCTAGAGCCCTATAACCCCTCCCCCAAGATTACGTGCTCCGAGGCCCTCTGTGGGTCAGACATAGGGACCGCGACCCTCTCTGGGCCTAATTCAGAGCCTTCTTGGGCTAAATTCAGGAACAGTAGCCCTCCATGGGCTAAATTCAGGAACAGGAGCCCTCCTTGGGCTAGGCTTGGAATCTGAGGCCCTCTCTGGGCATGACGTGAGTACAACAGCCCTCCTTGGGCTAGATGTGGAGTCAGGGGCCCTCTCAGGGTTAAACTCATGACCCGCTTACATAGAGGCAACAGGAGAAGCAAGCGGCTTGGGAATGGCCTGCGTGGCCATGACAAGAGAAGCCGCCTGCCCTAGACGAGCCTCCATGAACAAGACAAGACCGACTGGAACTGTTCCTATGGACACGACAAGACTTTCAAACATGGCTCCAGGGGACATGACTTGACTCTGGTCAGGGGCTAGAGCTGATACTGGAGCGAACTCTGGGGCTGGAGCCGACACTGGAGTGAACTCTGGGGCTGGAGCTGACACTGGAGCGAGCTCTGGGGCTGGAGCTTACACTGGAGCGAGCTCTGGGGCTGGATCCGACACTGGGATCGAACTCTGGGGCTGGAAGCAGCTCTGGTGGGTGCTCTCGGGGAGGAAGGGGCCCGTGACCATCCATTTCTCCTCATCCTCCTCTTCTGGTTACGGGTGAATAGGGCGGCCGGCAGGCTTGCGTAAGCCGCAGCCGGCGGGCTTGACTGATAAATGGCCTGCAGACTTGACTGAGGATCGGCTGGCAGACTTGACTGATGAGCAGCCGGCGGACTCGCAGTACTGGCGGTGATCCCGCAGAATTCCCATGCTTACTCCATGAAGGGGAGATCTCAGTGGGCTAAGGCAGAAAAATGAGCGGCGACTTCCATGCCGTGGGAAAAAAAACAAGAAAACAAAAGACTTTCAAAACCGAAAAAAAAAAACGAGGAGAAGGGGCACCGCTTATTGTATTGGTCCGGTATTCTGTCAAGGTTGCCTTCTGTGGCAAAACGAAGAACACGGAGATGAGGATAAACTCAAAATAAACAGTTTTTAATTCATAATCCAAAAGGGGTAATACAAGGCAGGGAGCACAAGGCAGGCAGAGACACACAAGAACCACAACATCGACGTTAATACTAGGTTAGATACAGAAAAACACAGGGCTTAAATACTCAAACTAAACAAGATAATTAACAAATACAGGTGGATACTAATGAACTAATAATGAAACAATGAGGACAGGAACAGGAACATAACCAAATTGGCATAAGGAACACATGGGGAGCAAAACACACACAAAACACGGAACAACACGGAGTCTGACATAAGTCATATATCATTTTGAAGGTATTTTAACGGAGAATGTGAAAATAAAAAGAAATTTGCTCAATCCGAATATCCGACTCATTTTGCCAGCACGGGTCACAGTTGGCTCTTATTGATCTTATTTACCATACATCCACCAGGTCAAGGAGGAAAATATGTTATAAACTAAAACTATCAACTGAAAGTTCTCTTTTAATTTCAATGTAGATTTACTTTTTTAAAAGTGCAAAAAGTGCTGTTTTTTTTTTTATATTTAAGCATGCTGACAAAAATATAACCTAAATAATAACAAATAATAACTTTAATGGGGACTTTAATGGCTAATCAATAATTAGAATACATAAATACTAGTTTCAGCCTCAGATGTCTTGCCCACGGACCGTTGGCTGTTATTGTTGGGACATTTCCACGCCCATAAAACAAAACGTGATGGGTTGCTTTACCTGTCAGTCATATGGCCTCTTGGGGCCTAGACCATTCAAAGGTTTCCCAGACCTTCTCATGCCTAAGAAACTACATGTTCCAAAAAACCAATGAATTAATTTTGCAGTCTAACCAATACAGTTTTACTATATACTGTATGAACAGTAGAAAGTGTTTTGTGAGCATTTGCAGTTTGTCAGCATACAGCAGGATAGACTGCATGGGAGAGAAACCAATCAATGACTTTATGTAGAGGCTCATCAGAGAGGTCAAAGAGGCGGGTCTGGAGCCTCTGAAAGAAGTGGGGTGGAAGAGGGCAGCGACTGTTGTATCAGTCAGGAAAAAGGTCAACTCTCAGTTTAGTTGTGCTATAAGAATATGTTATAAAATGAAACATGTGACAGTAAGAATGAACAATATACACTTTTTTTGAGTTAGTACAACAGTACATCTTGTAAAAAAGTGAAAACAGTGAGACACTGTACACGTCCTACATTAAATGGGATGTTAAATGTATATTACATTTAAGATCTGACACTCTGCTACTCCATCCCTCTAGAAATCACAGTATACCACACTAGAGGGGGAGGGAGTTTAATGCCAGATTTCTGTAACCAGGCAACAACAGCACTTCCTGCACAGCAAAATCACCATAATTAGCATGAAATATTATCGACAAGTGATTGATGTTGTGCCTTTGTGTGTCAGAGCCTGAAAAATGAAATAAAAAAAATAAAAAATAAATCACTTTTCAAGCGCAGGAGAAATACTCGGGTGCTTTTAGTTTCTTGCTTCTCCATTTATTGAGTGATTCACTATAATGCACCTTAAATATAAAACTCCAACAGTAAAGTGCTTTAAGCCTACTATTAAGAAATGTGTGCATATGTACCAAACGATTTAAATGTACCTGTTCACTAACAAATCACTGAACTGAACAGAGCTGTGTTTCCCAAAAGCATTATAAGTAGATTCTAGACATTAGCAATGCACCAAAATTTTGGCAATTAAAAATTTTCATCTAAAACAGCAATTTCTGGTTTAGGCCAAAATAGTTTGTGGGACTCTAGAAAAAAAGCATTTTGCTAAATATATGCACATATTCCTTATATTTTTACTTAACCTGCTATTTAATGTATGTTTTGATAAATCTGTCATGAAAACAAGTTTACATGTTACATGTTTATACTGTATAACAACAAATTGGAGTAGTAACATAAATCTATTATTAAAAGTACAAATCATTGTGTTTTGAGCGTTGATTATTACATAAATTTGATTAATTGACTGAATATAAAAAAACGTTCTTTTTGATTAAATAAACATCGTTAACGTTGTGAGGTTGTCAGTTGGTTCGTGGGTTATAACAATTGCGTTTCAGTGGTGAATCACGCGGGTACATAGAGGGCGGTGTCGTTCGTAGGGTATCTCTGACAGTCCTGGTAGGTGTAGGGGTGGCTACTCCTTACAATCGCTGTGAATTATGATCTGATAATTTTATCATAGTGGTGGCACACAGCAGGAGTATTTGCAACTGCAGATTAATGCAATGAAAATTTAGATATAAAAAACATTTAATACACAATAAATGCACGTGCACACACAAACAAGTAAAAGTACAGTTAACGGAAAAGGTTAAAGGAAATGCGCATAGATAGTACACAGAAAACCCCCCCCAACAAATTGGGTTGAACCCCCCTTTGCATACATTCCAGCCCCTCACAATCCATGTTCACACAGGTTGACTCTTACATGGCCCCTCCTCACCACTTTCCTCAGCACTATTCATCTCATCAGGCTTTTACCCAGACCACAAACACACCCCCACACGGCCAGCACAAGTGACATCCAACACTGACACAGGTAGCCAAAAAAAAAACCCAAAAAAAACCACTAAACAATAGTAAAACATAAATTCTGCTCATTCATCCTGCCATTACTTTACAAGAGGAATGGCAACTTTGCTTATTCAATTCAAGTTAGCCAAATTCATATTTTTAAGAACCAGAAAAAATGTGTGACTATATAGCAGAGAAGCATCAGCTTCACAACAGAATAATAATGCAAATCAAATCCTTTTATCAACAGATTTTGAGACTTTGATTTCAGCATGAGGACAGAGGGTAGACACAGATGCACTGCATATCTGTCAATTTCACCATATGCCAATTCAATATTGATTTATGCCGTACTCAGCCATTAAGTATAAGTAACTGTACAGGATTTGTTACCAATATAATACTGATAGACAGTTCAGGAATGGACAACAATTGTAATAGTGTATGGAGAATACAACCTTGTTTAGGTACAGCCAATCAAAGAGCATATGTGATCAAATGTAAGTAGTTCAGTTCCTCCAATTAATTATCAGTATACTAAATGAAACCAATATTTGTGTACAGCCACAGTTCTTTGGGCAAATATCCTGTTTTAACTAATGGACATAATGTGACCTCAGCAACAACCTGCATGCCTCAAATTGAGTTAAAACAGACTGGTAAGTCTATTTTGTTCAAAAATACTCTACATACTAAAAAGAATTATAGTGAAACCATGAATCATGGTTATCGCTCAAGTGTCAATTTAAATCATGATACTTGGGAGAACATAACTTTCTCTGCAAACAGCCAGACGTGCAGGACACTAGACACCATGATAAACGAGGAAGAGATTAAACTGTGCAGGAACATAATTTGTTTTTGCATATGTGACAGTTTGTAGCAGATTTATAATAACTTAAATATCATTCTTTTCCAACTCAAAACATTAAGTCTACTTTTATGGTCCTTTTTGGGACCTAGTATTTTAACTCACCAACCACTTCAGTGGTTTGGAAAAGAACAGAGAGGATATTTTATCAAATTTCTCCCTTTATGTTATCAAAAATAATCAATAAATAAATAAATAAATAATCACACAGGTTGTGCACAGAATAGAAGGTGCATATCATAAATTATGATAAAAAAGTGGGTTAATGATTCTGTTCAGTGTTAAAATTATAGAAAACATTCTGTCTTTAGTGCCACTAAAAATATCATGAGCCACTGCCTTCCTGTATGCAAACCAGGACACTGGGCCAATCAGCTTCCTGAGAAGGCATATCTGCTTGAGTGTGTGCTCTACGGCCCAAGAAGTTAAACTGATCTTGTTTACAATCTGCATTTCCTTTCACAGAGTCATTTTGCTTAAGACAAGCAGTCCTACACAATGCTTGTCTAATTGGGGGGGGGGGGGGGGGAGGGGGTGTGTCAATTCAGACAAAACTTCTGACTTAGAAATACCGCAGCGTTAACAAAGCTGTTATTACAAACTGTGTGTGTGTGTGTGTGTGTGGCAGCATCTTCAACTGATTATATACATTACAGAGATCATTAAAGTTGCAACCTCTGAGTGAATTACAATAGGCGAGCAAGGATCACCACCAAGGTCTTGTCTAACTGTCGAAAAGTAGCAAACAACTCCCAGCAACACAGACCAGACACCACACACACACACACGCCTCTTATAGTCAGAGTGCTATTGTTCCTTGCATCGCATCATGCACAGTCTGCAACTCTTGTATAAACCTTTCAGACATGCAGGAAGGGATCAGAGCGTCACGTTACAATGAATTACCACACAGAAAAGGCTCTTGTATCGCAATGTTTGAGGTATTACCTGAAAACGTAGATCATATGATTCCTTATGTAATACATTTCCTTAGGACTGATTATGGCTAACATTTTTCAGATGCTTACTACTATACGAAATAGTATAAAAAAAATTGTTGATTTCTGAAATGTTGTAGGCACAGTAAATTCATGTGCACCTGAAGCACCGGAACACACTAGATGAGCCCAGGAAATATATGGTTTTTAATAACAAAGTTCCCTGAATTATTTAAATAACTTAAACTGTAGTTTGGGCCCTAAGCCAACTAAAAAGTACCATCAGTATTTATCCTGTAGTCTAGTATATATATTAATCATGACAGACAGACAGATAGATTTTAGTGCATATCACCACAAATTTACAACCTGTACGAACCACCTGTACAAATAATTTCTCGTTATGCGTTTTATATTTTAAAAAATCTATGAAAAAATTCTGCTGTGCCATACAAAGTTGAAGAAGCCTGTTGCATTATGAAAATATTGTCAAAAACTCGCAGCCACAGTGAGTATAAATGCATGCTCCTGTCATCGCAGAGAGCTGATTACAGCAACACAACGTAAGGAAAATGTATCTTTCTCTGCGCCTTCTGTTTTCTCTCTATTGCTGAAAATACTTACGCGATCTCCATGTCTGCACTCCTGCTCAAGACGTTTAATTCCACCAAATAAAACCGTCAGATTGTCTCTATTTGTCCACTCATTTTTCTCTTGATGAAACGTGAGTCACGGATAACAAAACTAACGGTGCCGTCACTGCTGTCAAAAGCCAAAGGGAGGAGCCGTAGAAAGTGGCCAATCAGAAAGCTTGAATGACTGTAAGGGCGTGGTTACCTTGACTAGCAGCGGTTTGTGGCCAATCGCAAGGGTGTATTTTAAATGAGGGCGGGGGAAGTGAACTGGTTTGTGAGGTGTGGTTTAAACTCACTGACCACGCAGCAGTGATGAGAGGATTTGAGAGTTACTGTAGTTCAGGTTGAGTACAGTATGTGTATGCACGTGTATTCCTACTTAATCATATTTATTTAGGGTACAAATTTGTACCCAGAAGTAAGCAAAGTCTGGCAAAACTGATAACTGATTAAGTTTTTTTTACTCATTATTTTACCGAGTAACAAAACCAAAAATTACGGATTATACATTATAACAAAATATCAGTGCAGGTATAAATCTTCCTGTTGAACAAAGACAAGTGGGCAAAGATTACACACACAAAAAAGAGATAAATACATAAACAAGTCCAGAGAAATGCATTACAGTAAGTTAATGTCATATCAAGACCATATCAATGTGTGGCATTAACAGAACTCATAACAATTATTTTCAGTATTAGTCCAGAGGTTGTTTAAAAAACCAGTGTCAACACAGGAAGCCTGGACAAATGTGCCTATATTGGAGGCAGTCACTTGGCTGAAATCTTGAAATCAAGAAATGCCTGTTAACCTACTGAAAAATCAGTTAAATGATTAAACTTGGCAATTTTGACAACATGCACATAAATCATTGACTGTACTAAGACCCCTGTTTACCCACAAACACAAAACAAATATCAGTTAAAGCAGGTGGAAAATTGTGAGTATCCCAAAAGCAGGTATAAGCTATAGAAACAGGACAATCTGAAGAATGTGTGGTGAGTTTCCTATTTGTTTCAGTGTCTCTGAACCTCCAAGCGCTCCCCCGTAGAGGCCGCCCACCCTGGCTTTGCTCTGTCCCTTCCGATCCTTAAGGCTACGTTGACCACGCAAAGCTTCATGACTCAGACCCGCTCTTTGTCTGTCAGGATGCCTGCAGAAGGGGAATGCCATCCTCAAGCGAGGATGTCCACTGTCGGATAGTGGATGCCATCACCCTGGCTTCTCAGGCACAGGGTGTGCCCTGCCCGCTCAGGTTTGCGAGCTCACTCAACTAGAGGTGTTGGATCCTCCTGGGCGCTGGCTTGTGGCGTCTCGCTGGTGGATATCTGTAGGGCTGCGGGCTGGGCTACCCCTAACACGTTCGCCAGATTTTATAGCCTTCGTGTGGAACCGGTATCATCCTGTGTTCTCACCTCAAACGGGTAAAAGCACTGAGAGGCCCCAGCTTCGGGTCGGCATGCTAAAACCACTCCAGAGTGTCCATACTGTAGATCCTGTCGAGCTTCTCCATCCCCTCGGCAGCCAGACATGCCGGAACGTCCGGCGCCAGGCCTTCACTCACTGAATCCTCGAGAACCGGTAGAAGGCTGGGGTCCATATGTAAGACCTAAGTGGATCCATATGTGTAAAGTCCACGGTATAGAATAAGAGGCCGTGTTTCCCCGGCAGACTTCTGCCATTCCAATAGGGTTCAATCCACCTCATTCTTCCTTTTTAAGTCATATGCACCTAGGGATCGTCCATATGGGAATTGCTTCCGAACCTCTTCGGGAAGGTTCGCGTCTTCCGTAACGTCCCTGTTCCAAGTATAACGGGTACGTTTTCCCAGTGTTATCCAGTCTTACTCTTTGGGTAGTGCCATTGCAGCAGTAGCTGGTCCTCTTTTGAAGAAGCCCTGGCCTACGCCAAAAAGTAGGGGCATAGTTGGCTTCCACAGGACACTGGAAGGGGCAGTAGCTGTGGCCCTTTGGTAGTATCCCAATTTCGTCGGTCATCCGACGTGTCGTCGAGAGTGACCGACTGAAAGGGATGTCTCAGTTATGTATGTAACCCTCATTGCCTGAAGGAGGGAACGGAGACTTCACGTCCCGTCACCACAGCTCCTGTACCACCGCTGAGCGGCCGGGTCATTGGCTCGGCTCCTCAGCGAAAACCTGATATGCGCTGCATCTGCTGCCTACTTACACTAACGCTGTGATCAGCAGCAGCTGGATGCAATAATCGCATGCAATGTGCATTGGCTCGTTTAGTTTACACTCGAAGTATATTGGTCCTTCTAAGCGAGATCCCAATTTCGCCGGTCATCCGACGTGACGTCTCCGTTCCCCCCTTCAGGGAACGAGGGTTACCATACTCGCGAACATTTTTGGCATAAAAGAAAAATCGATAATTTTGACCATACAATGTATTTTTGGCTATCGCTACAAATATACCCGTATGATATCTACTATCTAACAGTACATTTTAATCATAATTATGTAACATATCCTAAGGATTTAGCATAACAATGTATTTTTACATGCCACGAAAAAAAGAAAAAAAAAAGTGTATAAACAATTTTCATACTGAAATTGCTTGTAAATTTCCCAGTTAATTATAATTACATAGAAACGTCAGGTAACACTTATGAAACTTATTTGAATCATGAAATATATTAATATAAATAAATAAATACATTACATATTTGTGGTTTTACTAATTAATGCATTTATTTGCAATCAGAATAATTTTATTTGCACAAATTAGGGCCCAAACAACTGCATTACCTTACTGTAAAACATACATTACAACTACAAAATACGTAATTCATATCATGAATCATACTGTCCATCACTCGTTAACTAGATTTAATATTGACCCAAAAAAAAAATCAAATTAATCTCTGTACATGGACTTCAAGATCAGAGAATCAGATTTTTAACCTGAACAAATGATTCCCAAAATGAAACTGAGGAGTGCATGCTTGATTTTACTTCAGTTTGCTTTCGATCTAAATGGCAATCATATAAATAATTAATATAAATAAATCATTAAATTTATAATAAATAAGTTATAAGTAGATAAAAAAACAATTTAGTTGTTAAATAACAGAAAAAAAAAAACGCAGTAAATTACTCTCTTTTGAAAGCAGCTGCCCTCCTGGAAAATGCGTAACGTTTGTATCAGCGCACTTTTAGATTGTTACCTCCCCACACTGATGGGAAACAGCGTTTTATGTAAGAGAATATATTTTTGAAACTTATGGAGCTGGTCCCTGCATCTGAGAGTTTGAAGTCTGGCTTCAGACTCTTAACAAGCGAGGAACGCCAGACCAGTCGTGCCTCTTAATTTGGGACTGGATATCCCCAGGCCCCAGTCAATGTGGGCTTCAGAATTGGGAGCAGAGCGATTGAAATGTGGTGGAAGGGAAGCCTGGTCAAACAGCAGAATCTAAAACATCCAGGGCTGAGCCAGAAAACTGGGCTACCTACATCCAGAGCATCATGGATCACGTCCAATTCCAAAGTGCATAAATTAATTTTAATGATGGCTTTGCTGGGAAGTGATTTGATCATGACATGCATATTTTGGAGGTAAGGCCACATGGCAGAAACCGGATTAGGGGAAAGTTTTTTGGCCTATTACTACAAAAGCAGCAAAGCAGATTAGAGGATATAAACATATCCTTCATAAAATATAATAAAGATGATTTAGACAAGTTATTTAACCTGTTGATCCCAAGAATAGGCCTGGGAATAACCTGCTCAAAATAAAATGATTGAGTTTGTCAACTCTTAGTACAATACTGATATTTTTTGATTGCAGATATTTATTCGTCTGAGATATAAAACTTTCCTTCCGCTGCCTGTCTCTATTCACACACTCAGAAGTGTTTGTCTAATTACCATTGCACACCGAGTTTAAAAAGTTAGGACTTCAAAAGCACGAAGACAGGGGCCTGTAGCTACAGAGAGAATTAGCAGGGAAATTGTGAGAATTTGGAGGAGGAGAAATGTAATTGGCAGGTTTTTACCTCCTTGACTTGCTAGCGAGTATCAGTGGACGGTCTGGATGAAAAGAAGTCTTGTAATAAATAATGCCGATGTTCAGATGGTCTCTCATCTTTGTGATTAAACACAGGAGTGTGTGAGAGAGAAGCGCTCATTAACTGACAGGTTTAAAGGGACACACACCTCACACACACTAAAACAGGCAAAAGAAGCAGTAATGAGGAGCTCTTGATGAAATACAGCCAGGAACAAATCTTTAGCAGCCGACGTGGGTGACATGCCATTGCCACCCTCAGTTAGCTTCATGCGTCATCTGTAGTTTGAAGTTTGGTGAGCGCTATGACTATATGTTGAGATAGTCACTGTTACCATGATATGCAATTATGATATTGTGACTGTGATATAAAATTATGATGTAAGATTTTCATCATACTGCACATTCCTTTTTGATACATTATTAAAAAAACAGCTTTCAAATACTGAAAAATGTTATTGGATTTTTTACTTGATTTTCAAAACATGTTCCGGTGCTGAGGAACCTTGTAAACTGTCTTTGTAACTTTTGAAATTGAATGCACTCAAAAAATTACTTGTTCGATACACTTCGTACAACAAGACTAGAACCCTCGTGCAAGTCCATTCAAGCAAAACATATTTCCACCATGGAATAAATAATAATAAACAATAAATAAAATAAATAAATCAATACAAATCTTAAAAATTGCGAGTTTAGATCTTTAGATTCTGTTTTTTTTCCCCCACCATGGAATGAAAAAATAAATAAAAATATAGTTTATCTCACAGTTCTGAGTTTATTTCTTGCAATTCTGAATTTGTGTCTTGTTAAACTCAGAATTGTGAGGAAAACGTGTCAGTATTGTGAGATAAAATTAATCACAAGTATCTTTTTAATTAATTTATTTTTTATTCCTCGGCGCAAATAATCTTCCAATTTAATTAATTTGCATAAAATTAAACATACCAAAGTAAATCAAATTAAACTCTTTCAGCTAACTATGTGGGTAACAATTACACGTTTTATTTTATTATTTTTGTTATTAAATATAATGTATTGGACGAGCAAGTAAAACAATGCATCACTGCACTGCTGTTAGCACAGATATTGTTCATTGTGTCAGAAATATCTTAATTCATCACAATCACAATGTAGCCATCTGTACATATGTACAATAGTAACCACATTACTCCAACATAACAGAAAATCGAACAAATCTCCAACATAGCTAAATATTAAATATTAAAACATTAAAAAGTTGTTCCCGGTTCGTAGCAAAGGAGATTTTATTTATGGAAATCTGATTGAACTAGAAACCCACTGTGCCCAATTCTAATAGTCAAGAAAATGATGCACTTCCACTTTATAAATTAAAGTGGATTGAACATCATAAAAAGTTGACAAAATGTTCAAGAATCATTTTGATTTAGATCACTTTAAGTAAATCATACAATGCATACCTGCAACGCAATGTAACATTGGGTAAATGCAAAGTACTTGCAGCAATTGCTGTGTTGTAATTTAAGGAAGCATTTTTATAAGAAAAAAACATTTATAAAGTATTTTTATAAAAGTAATCAGACTTGTCCTGGTACGATATATCCTTATCAAACTGAAACATTTTCTTTATTAAATATGTCATTACATTTACACAATAACAAGAAATTTGCCATTGCTCAGTGAGGGTTCACAGCCAGCTTACATGAGAAAAACTGTGACAATATCAATCCTGGAGTTCTGCATTTGAGCAAACGATGAAATGCTTCAGTACAAACCAACTACAGCACAGAACTCCACTGCTACTACTCCCCCCCCCCCCCCCCCCCCAAACTTTAATTGTCCTGGGTGCTGCTTCTTCTCTCCAAAGCAATGTTTTGTCTTCTTCTCTCGAGTTTGTTGGGCGGATTGGCAAACCAACATAAAGGTGCATTCACCACCTACTGATCTGGCGTGTGCCACCTACACGGTTCAGCTATGCTTATTCAACTATTTAGATACAAAAAAATAATAAACACGTTTAAAAAATATATATAATATAATAAAATAATAAAATGAACCGCTTTTTTTTACGTAATAATACCACACAAGGCTGTCACTTCCTAGATGAGATGATGATGATGATGTCCCCAATAAGTGGCTTTTGTAATGTACAACGCCACAAAGATTGAAATGTATATTGATGAAACATAAAAACAGTTTAAATGATCACCATTAAACACTATTTCAAAGAAACATGTTTGAACCGCCTAGAATCTTTCTAAATGAAATGGACAGATTTTACATTTCCAAGTGCCAAATGTACTGCATGAGACAATATATGATTAACTGTTTGTATTCAGTTCATGTTTATTTTATCATTGAGATACTATAAATTATATTTGACAATCAGTTTTTTGTATTTCGGGGTTCGTTTTATTTTTGCTTTAAAGTGTCTGGCTGTTTATTATAGTTAGCAATTTTTTTGCGTTTTTTGTAGTTGTTTTATGGGTCTATATAGTAAACTAAATTAAAATGGGAATGTTTGCTGAATAAAAAGCTTTTTATTATTTTTTATTTCAATTATCTTTTCTTGTATTTCAATTAAGAAAATGTTAAATGGTTTATTTAGTTTCAATTTTAGTTTCAGTTTTAGTTACCCTGATCCAAGTCAAAATTATTAATGTGACCGAATCAACCTGACTACAGTGCATTGTAAAACATAAAAATAAATAATACAATGTATAGTATTTATTAAGTATTTTATTATTTTTATTTACATGTTTTTTTTTATTCAATTATATATAAAAATTACTTAACTTAATCTATATTCGTAATATTCATATTTTTTATTATATTAATAAAAGCCAATAATGTTTCAGTGTTTCTACATCAAAATGTCACATTTAATTCAATGTGTTACCAGTTATTTGTGAAATTTACTACCAATTTTTTTTCAGGTTCAATAAAAGGTCCTGATCGTGTAGGAATTGCTCCTTATGTTAACAACAGTACACAATTAAATGCATACAGTGCACATGGAACCAAAATGGCAAAGGAACGTGATTTAGGAAATGCTCAACAAATCATGTTCCTCCACTGGTCTCCATTTAGCTGAACTAGAGAAGGGAGTTGTGGTATCATGGCAATTCTGCATTCAATATAAAATCACTTGCTTTTCGACTGCACTGCAGATTTGAGTTATCCATCAGGCCTCAAAAAGGCACAAACTCCCTTGTCACAACACTTCCCAATGAGAGACTCTGACCGCTGCGGTCAGGTTTTTTTCTGTGACGTGCTGAGTTATGATTGTTCTCAACAAGCCATTTTTCTCTCCTGCATTCCACCGCAACCATCACAAACTACCCGCCGCGTCACCGTCAACAACAAAGCTCGGGGAAGGAATGATGTGTTGCTATTTGTTTTATAAGGAAATTAAATATTTATCGTCAGCGAACACCTACCAGGAACAGAGAGCGGATGGGCAAAGGCTCATCTCTGGACCCTGTGGCAGTACGTCTCCTCTGGGGCAGAGTGTTCCGTGTTCCTGTTCCGTGTTCCTGCTGGGATCCACCTCCACTTTTGAGTCTGGATTTCAAAGCCTCCGAAAACTGCAAAGGAAAGGTTCTGGTGTCCCGGGAAGAGAAATAGAACGAGACGCAGGGGTCAGCTCAGTGGTTCTGGTGTCGAGTCAATTACCATGTGGACCGAACGGATGATCTCTGCTCAACATCAACACCTCATAACAGCCGGCATCCAGCTCATGGGTTCTAGAGCCATGTGCTGTGACCCATATTCAGTCATGCATTGCCAATTTATTGCATGCAGTGATTTAGCAATTCTAATACTTTAACGATTCTCTTAGTATGTTTGAAGGAGTCATTGGTCCTAATTGTATATATATATATATAATTAGAAAAAAAAGATTTTTGTTTTGACTAAAACATCTCTTCCTGCTCACCAAAGTCCAATTTACTTGATAAAAAAATACAAATCAAACAAGAATAGTGGAATATTATACTAGTTAAAATAACAGTTTTTCGAACGGGTTAAATCGCTTTAAAAATGTACTTTTTTCCTGCTTGAAAGCTGATTTTTCAGCATCATTATTCCAGTCTTCAATGACACTTGATCCTTCAGAAATCATTCTATTATTATTAATGTTGATATCAGTAGTGCGGCGCTAATCGTTTTTGCGTATTTTATTTTTCTTTTTAGGATTTTTTCATGTATTTAAGTAAAAAAAATGCAGCTATTAAAATAGAAATAATCTACATTTTATTTTTCTTTGGTCTTTACTGTCCTCTTTGATCAATTTAATAATTCCTTCCAAAAACACGATGCTTATTTTATTTAGTTACACACACACACACACACACACATGTGTTGGTGTATAAACACGATATGCTTTGTATTTTTTACATACATGAACTCATGCCTTCTGCTCTTATAATGCAACAGTATAACCTGAGGGAATGGGCTTCAAATGTTTAAAATATATATTTTAAAAAAGGAACAAGGAAAGGCAAGACTGATGTGGCATATGAAACGATAGCGAATATCTTAAGGAGAGAAGATGAACTGGAGTATTTTGAATTTGACATGAGGAAACCACAAACACGCTTTTGTGGATTTACTGACAATGTCTTTGAGATGCTCCTGTAATAGTCTGCAGAAGCAAACATGAATCTTTTAAAACCATCTAGACACAATGATCCAAGGCAAAGACACCATTATTAATGTTTAGGACTGTCACCGGATTCATCTTTCAGTATGACGTGCAAGCATTAGTGCAGATACGGCCTTCAAAAAATACAGCATTAATCCATATTTTGATTTGGTTTTGGGCTCTCAGTAGGTCTGGGTCAGGCCAGTGTAAGCAGCTCTGGGTAAATTTGTATGTCAGAGCGGCCGTGTAAGTCCAAGGCCACAGAACTGACATTTGACGTACGTTTAGAGATTTGTACGGGCTTCTGGTCCGTGGAGGTGTGGCCCAGGACTGCTTCCCATCGGTGGCCTGACCTGCTGCTCTGCCTGCTGTTAAGACATGAACCAGAGTTTGGGGTCTGGACCCCTGAGTGTCAGACGAACCCCCCAACGCCTCAGCGCTTACCCACCACACACACACCCACCACACACACCCACACCTCTGGAGGAAAGTGTGTTAGCATACTTCTAAATCATTCAGAATATCAGTCTTGAGGTGTTGAATACAAGATTTCAACTTTCCTCCTATGTAAATGATGACCTTAGAATTGACTATATGTCTGAAATATTACATATGCGGCTCATTTCTATATAATGCTTTCATATTATTGTGTAACATTGATCGATATCTGGGAAGTTCATTTTAAAATGTGATGTTACATTATTGATATTTGACAATGCAAACAATGTGTTATGAATATATTTTACAACATAGAATATATAGAATAGAATATAATATAATAGAATCGCATAACAGAATAGAATATAATAGCTTTTTATTTTCATTGTACAGCTGTACAACCAAATAGTTTGCTCTCACATTCAAAGTGCACACATACATACAAAAATGCACATTTATGTACATTAAAACACAGACTATTATGCTATTTTACTAACCGTATCGAGTTCTGTAGGTTATATAATATATATATTATATATCTATATATATAATAGATAGCTAGATAGAGTTTCGGGTTGTTTTCCTTGTTTTTACTGCAATAGAGCTATATATGTGTTATAAATTATATATTTAAATAAATCAGGTAAATGGATAATTAATGCTACTACTACTAATACATGGGTATAAATCTAATTTGTCAAAAATGTATAAAATAAATATAAAATCAATTTATACAAATTTTATTTTAAATTATGAAATACAAATTTTATTATTGTATTATATAGCACTTGTCAGGTCTACAAGGTCACTTTATAAAGACTAGTAAAGGATATTATACAATGAAATAAATTGTATATTTTTACATTTTAGATGCATTTTTATTTGTTATGTGTTGAATTCAAGTTTTTAAAAAGACGTTACTGAGTGTGCACATTGCAGTGTACGAAGAAATTTCACATGCTCAAAATGTAGTGTGACCGTGGATTTACACTACTAGACTTTTTGGCAAAAATATTATGTTGCTAGTCATTATTACTTTTAATTTACAAATTATTTATTTTACAATGTTACCACCAACACTGGATGCTCCTGATCACAGGATGGTTAATGTAATAACACCAATTAAAATCCAAGTAATGAACTATTACAAGATTCCCAAAAGAGTTTAACTGAAACAGTTGAAGTTTTACAGCTGTTTTGACCATGCCGTTGTCCCCTCATTAATGGCCAGTGTTTCAATAAGGCATCTAGAGCTGTGGCGAGCAGCGACGGGACGTCTGGTTCTGGTTAGCCAAATTCATTGTCCAGCGAGGATCATGAAAGTTGGAGCATAAGTGGGCGTCAGGTAAAAAGCAGCTGCTCTCCCCAGACCTACAGGAAACGTCTGTGGGTGTTAACCTTGTCAGAAAGTGTTGGCCTGCATGCCGTCTCTCCAACCTCTGCCAAACAGCAGGTAGAGGAGAGAACTGTAAAAGTCATTCTGCTCTCAGAGACGGTCTCAGTGCCTCTAATAGGCCAGAATAAAACATAAGCACCTTATTAAGACCAGCTTCATTACATAGGCCTGCTTTTTATGGCTGGACTGATGTGATCGCAATTACTGCTTGAATCCGAGAACACCTGGAAGCGTCGGGTTGAAGGAGGGCGAAACAGCGGTTAGAGCTTTCCGAGGCTTGTTTAGTTTCAGTTTTATGGCTTTTAAACAGAGCAGACCTGACGTTAACCTCTAGCAAGTACATGCTATTGATCTGAAGCAGCTTGGAGAAGCCACACAAGAAATGTGCGAAAACTCACATTTCTCGCTTTCCAAATGACCTCTTCCTCTCAAAGTAAGATAATGCTTTCAGGACTAAACCTCATGTTCAAGTGCAAAACGAACAAAATGAAAGCCTGGCTAATTTATATATTTTCACTTATCATTACGTTTATGCTGAATGATCATGTTTTTAAGATGAGCACACACAAAAATGTCATACTAGCTGTATAAGAATAAAATACCCAATAGCTAATTGGTATCAATTTCAAGGGGTCATATGATGTTGCTAAAAATAACATTATTTTGTTATTTGGTGTATTGCAATGTGTTTATCCGGTTTAAGGTTCAAAAAACAAATTTTCCACACACTGTACATTATTGTTTCTCCTCTATATCCTGCCTTTCTGAAACGCGTCGATTTCTACAAAGCTCATCGTTCTGAACTGCGGAGGTGTGCTCTGATTGGCCACTACCAGTGCGTGTGATTGTCCTAATACCTCAAGCGTGTGACGGAAATGTTATGCCTCTTACCATACTGTGATGCCGTGTGTGCGCGACGAGACAAAACCAGTAAAACCCATTATAAACAAAACAACTTTGCGCATGCGCCGCTCAGAAGTGACGCACGTGGAAGTGCAGGGGAGAGATCAAAACAAAACACCGGTCACTTATTAGAAGTACAAAACGAGGATTTGTAAAGAAGTATGTCAGAGGATTTCGATATAAGCCAAGAGGAGACTGGTTTTCCTTTGCCAAAGTAAAGAAACTTTGCTTCCTTTGATCCTGTAAACACACATTGGTTTTCATGAGACTCACTGGCGCATGCGCAACGCTGACCCCATACTTCATGCTCCCGGAACTGCTTCTGTGTACATCTGTTGGCGCAAGCTACATTAAAGTGTTTATTATGTTTTGAATATGGATATTTTACTTACAAAAACGCATTGATTCACTACAGGAGGCCTTTGTTCACTCCCTTGAGCTGTGTGAGACACTTTTTTTTTTTTTTATGGATTGGCGCTTTTTATTTAACTTCTTTTGGAATGATGCATGCAACACCCACTGAGTGCCATTAAACAGCTTGAAAGATCAAAGACAATTTTAATACAACTCCGACTGGATTCGTCTGAAAGAAGAAAGTCATAGCACCTAGGATGACTTGAGGGTGAGTATTGTGGTCTATTTTTCATTTTTGGTGAACTAACCCTTTAATAGATCTCCGCTGTCTATGATGTCATAGTAAAAAACAACAGTAAAGATGAAGAAAAATCACTCACAGTTCTTGAATGGAAAACATTCAGATAATCTTAAATACTGAAAGCACTCTTTGTTTGTTGTTTGTAATACGTTTCTATGCCCCTCTTTATTATTTGCTACTTGCTTGTATGTTTTGAAGTTGTATTAGTTTAAAAGTCTTAACATATAACTGTTGTAATTATTTTTTAAACTTTGTAATTATTATATATTAATAAAGACAGCGGAGATCTATTAAAGGGTTAGTTCACCCAAAATGAAATTAGCTCAGCAATTACCCCCGATTTGAGTTCACCAATTATGTGGTATTTTCGCTAAAACAATGAACAAATAATAACAAATGACAATAAATAAAAGGTGTATGTGTAAAAAGTATCAGGTTCTTAGATGTCTAGAAAGTAAAATCCTTCACTGTACAAGTTCAAGGGAAAAGAAACTACAAAAACAAATCATGATGAAGAGGTGTAGTGTGTGTGTTTGAGTAAAAATAGTGAATAAACAACATGCCTTTACGCTATTCGAACTGTTTAAGCCATCATAAAGCAGAATGCTAACCCTAGAGAGAGAGAGAGAGAGAGAGAGAGAGAGAGAGGGGCAGAGAAGAAGAATTCTACTTCTATTCAGGCTGTTATGGCTCGTCCCCCTCCAACATCAAAGTGATCATGATTGAGTCAGTCTCATTGCGGCATTTTTTCCCCCTGTCGATAAATCTACCTGGAGAAATTCTTTTGAATGCACGTTCATTTGATCTCGTATGCAGGCGACACATGTCACAGTAGGTTTCTCCCATAGTTCATAGTCTTTCATAGCCTGCCATGTGGGCAAAACTTGATTTCTTTTGGCACCAGGGCAAAACAGCTAGTGCGGATTTCAATAGCAGTGTGGCGTAGCATGCAGCGTATCTGCTGGAAACCCCATTTGTTTTTCAGGACAATTGTACCGTAATCCAAACAGACTCCCTCTCAGCACAATATGAGCAGACGTCCCGCAGAGCTCAAAGCCCCATCAAGCAGACACTGTTAAGTGCAGGGTTTATTTTTACTTATTAGTGTTTCAGATTTATTTGTCTTTGTATTTTATTTAATGAGCTTCTGATGGCATCAGAATAAAGATGCTAAAAGGGAATTCTCTAAGAATGAAAATGAAAGCATAATGTATTTTTTTACATT
>JADLZN010005578.1:0-28655 GCA_018155175.1 Sinocyclocheilus anophthalmus | reverse complement strand
CCTGGTCAAGAGAATGGATGGGGATTTTGTGAAAACATTGCAATTGCAAAGGCGTGACGAAATTCATTGCTGAAGGCAGGGGCAAAAAAGAGAGTGAGAACTGACCAAAACTGACCTTTGTCAGGGCCTGGCAAGACTTCAGCCTCTACCCGGCAGGGCTTCA
The DNA here is from genome assembly GCA_018155175.1 of Sinocyclocheilus anophthalmus. Lineage (NCBI taxonomy): Eukaryota > Metazoa > Chordata > Actinopteri > Cypriniformes > Cyprinidae > Sinocyclocheilus > Sinocyclocheilus anophthalmus. The sequence continues at coordinate 28,492 of JADLZN010005578.1, read as the reverse complement.
GATACGGCTGACCCCTGAATTAATCTCTGTTCTGCTTCCATCACACGCACAGAACAAACATCCTACTGATGCAATGAAAGCACTTTCTAATAATAAACTGCTTGCAAAAAGAAAAAAGAAAAATACATTGGAGGGCCATGAGTTCAGGCCTCCAATACCAAACCTTTTGACCAGCAAAATATAAACCATCTGGAAATCACAACAAAGTCACAAGACAGTGGATGAGTGATGACATACGCAGGGAAATGATTTGTTACCATGTTCGTTCTACAGATTGAGGATAATATTTAATTTTGCATTTTGGGAATTTAGTTTCAGTCAGATAATTCACAGTCATTTGCATTACAATACAATTGTTATTTTAGTATTATTTATATAATATTACAGTATTTATTAATATTTTACAATATCTTTTTTCCAGTTTTTTCGTTTCGTTAAGTAATTTGTTATGTTGCTTTTGTCTTTGTAATTCTTTATTAACGTGGAATAAAGCATGCATGTATTTATTATTTTTAGTTTGGAATTTTTTTCATGTGATATTTTATTTTATTATTACTTTATTTAAATCACCAAAACAGTTTTTAATAGTTTTAGTTAACATAAACAACAGCTTACAAATTTCATACATCCTATGCAATGTAATCTCAAAATAAATATAATTTCACATTTGCTGTAGCAAAAATGTTCAGGGTCAGTATGCGAAGCTTGCTGCCAAAATGTTGGTTGCCAGGGCATTTTTATGTATTAAATTATTCTGAATGATTTTAGCATGTTGTTATGTGGTTTCTTACTCAAACGAGTCCCTCTCAAATGTCTATGATATTCTGGTTGCTAGATATGGCTTGGAGCCCTCCTTCAATGCAAGTCGAAGATATGTTTTTGGCACATTTTACGAACAAAATTACATAAACACACAGAAAAGTAATGGCACACCTCTCCTCAATAAACCAGCCAATTTTGGATATAATTTATGTCCATATCACTCATGCATGTAAAAGTTTGATCCTTATTGTTCAAATCCCTAACCCCAATTATGAACATTAGTAATTAACTTCTACTCTGTAATTGTGATTTCTAGAGGATTGCTTGGTGATTCTATGTATGACTTTGTCCCAAAAATCTGTTCATAGACATACTTGGGGGAAAAAATGGGGGAAAGGATTGTACATTCTGTCCAAATCCATACACCCCTGCAGGTCTAAGAGTCATTTGTTATGGCGCTTCCTCTTGGAAGACAAAGAGAATTCGAGCGCTCAGGAACTCAACATAGCCAACGCTTCAGAGCGGTCCAGAGGGACCGAAAGGGAGGTGAGGAGGACGAGAGTTAGCCACGGGCCTGTCCAAATCCCCCCCGCACGCACACACATATGTCCCTTTCTGCCCCCCACCACCAGCTTTATCATGGAACCAAGCGAAGTACTGGCTTGCCAAAATGGGAAGCTGATCAGGAGGTATGCCAGATCCTCTGCCACCTCGCCTCCACTGCTCCAAGACTCCGACTTGCTTAATTATGATTAATTGCTGCCTGGATAATCAGATACAGACTCAAAAGGTTGGAGATGACAGTCCAAGGACACGCTGAGAAAAGCAAGGTATGGGTTCATTAGGAAAGAAGCGGGTGTCTCCACCACACACACTCACCTTACTTATTTTAAGTATTCCAAATAGAATTAATTCTAAGATTATGTGAGAAGACTCTCCAGGGAGGACAGGGACTTCAATGTGTGTATTTCCAGGCCAAACACACTTCCTCTCTCTATTTAGCTCTTTCTCGGGATCACACCTCTTGCAGCGCTGTCAGTTTGATGATTGGGGCCTCCTTCGGAACGACTGACGGCAATAACAAGTCTTCAGTCTCTGCCGTTACTCGTTGGGTGGCACAAAGAAAAAGAGAGAGCATTTCATGACATTGCCCTCAACTTTTGCTTCTCAAGAATCTTTCATCAAGAATCAAGCACTTTTCAGTACAAAGAGTGTTCATAGTAGTGATGTTAGCCATGACACCAAAGCTCCGAGGCATGTCAAAAACAATTTTCAGAGAATCTTTGTATCGATGCTTGATTCGTTCTATCAAAATCACGTGACCAATGACATTCGAAGCTTCGTTTCACACATACCCACGTGACTGCTTCATACTCTGATTCAAAGGTTTAAAAATACGTGGCACAGGGCATGCCCTTGTTAAGGTGTATTGCGTTGCATTGAACCTCTATTTCTCTATTCATGAGTTTTATTTGTTTACAAACAGGAAACAATGTCCGCATCCACAATACGAAATGTTATCTTTATTGTTTTGAGCTAACAAGAGCACGCAATGGAACAGATTGTTGTCAAGTATTTAATATATTGATTCACCTATCCATTCATTCATTAATTTTTGCTTCTAAGATTAATGTGTCGGTCGGTTGTGAAACATTTTGCGACACAGTGCCTTCCCTCACTTTCACCAACAGAGGTCCTCGTCAAGTTCTGATTTGAAAATCTTCTTGAAAAATTTTTTCCGATACAAATGCTTTCAACATCGCTGGTTCAGAAAGCTTCACTTCGCGATCACTAGTCCATAGTCACCACATCAGTCAAAAACAAGGCCCGCTGCTTTACGAGGTGGTTGATTGCAAGGAATTTGTGCAACAATGTTCCATATTAACGTGGTCATATGATGCGATTTAATTTTTCCTTTCTTTTTGGAGTGTTTCAAGCTGATTGTGCATAGACAAGATCCCTGAATTTGCAAAGACTAAAATCTCAAAACCAAAGAAATATTCTTTATAAAAGTTAAAAGTCAACCACACCCTCCTAAAACGTCTCGTTCTAACACACCCCCACACGTCTACATCACTATGTGGTAATATTTGCGTAATGCCGCCCAAATGTACATGCAAAGAAGAATGCGTGGCTTCAGTAACCGCAGTTAGTGTTGATGCAGCATGTCAGGGAGATGTTGTGTGTTTCTAGGCGAAAGCAAAAGTTCTTTATTTGGCCTTCCGAAAGTAGATTTATTTAGGAATCTTTAAGATTACTTACTAAAGAACAGCAGTGCATTTTATGGACGATTCGTGAACCTAGGAGAGGAGGTAATGCTGACTTTATGACAATCTGGCGCTTCTGAATCAAATACTGTTTTGTTATTAGTTTAAGTATTTTCTATTGACTGTTAAAATGCGGAGTTTTGCACATCGTGTGTTTGTGTGAGAGAGAGGAGCGAGCGATATAGAAGAGAAGAGAGAGAGCAACGAAGAGATGGAGAGAGAGAGAGAGAGATAGAGCGCCGCGAGAAAGGAGAGAGAGCGACTAGCTATCTAGATAGAGAGAGAGATAGAGTGAGAGAGTATAGTAGAGAGAGAGAGAGATAATCGGCGCTAAGTAGAGCGAGAGCGGAGAGAGAGAGAGAGAGAGAGAGAGAGAGAGATCACAGTGGAGTCAGCTGTCTTAATCGTGGCTTGTGTATTGCAAACACATATTCATCATTGTGTCTGTCACGAGACTCTGTTTCCCTTTCGGCTCTGTCTTTACATTTATTTTGAAGATGAAGCTCGCGATTATGGTAAGAGGCATTACATTTCCGAGAGTGTGCTTGTGGTGTTCGGCCAATCACGATGCACTGGGTCAGCTTGCCAATCAGAGCAGACTGCGCTTATCGGAAGGAGGGACTTTGTAGAAAACAAAGTTTTTGAGAGAGTCGGGGCATAGATGACCTACAATAATGTACATTATTTGAAAAATCATGTGTTTTTTGAACATTACAGCATGTCAACATTCTGTTACAAACCCAAATACACAAAATAATGATCTTTTAAAAAGCCTCATATGACCCCTTTAAGGAAAAAAGCCAAACGTCACCACAAAATATATCCACACTGTGGATTTGAAAGGAAAACATACAAATTCATTTAAATTAGCCACCTATTCACCAAAGCATAAAATAGCTAGGAATTGGCAGGATATTTTTTTGGTCTTTATGACTTGTGTGATAAATTTAGAATCTGACATATGATAGCTTTGTATGAGGAACAGACCTAAATTTTACTGAAAAACTCTGAAATATCATTTGCTTTCACATTCCTTCATGGTGCACTGATGCGTTGTGCCATGTTAGACATAACTGATACCATTGTTTTTTGCGAATATATAGTAACTGACTGTGCAATCCAATGAGCTGTTTCAGTTTGTAACCAGTTTCTACGTAAATAGCTAGCTATTTAAATAAGACCAGCTCCGAGCCATATAGAGTCCAAGGCAGCAATTCATGCTTCTTGTGTCGACACACCCCACGAAAGAGAGGTGCGGGGTGACCAGTAGCTCATTATCATTTAAAGAGACTGCACCAAAATGGGTCGCTGTGACGAGCTTATTTTGACAAGGTAAAAAGGGTGTTTTTTAAACTACCATTGAGGATTTTAACCAAAGCATGTTGCAGACATTTCATAAAGACTCTAAAGAATCATACCAACTTGTCCCCTTTAAGAAATTGATGAAAGTCAGGTAAAAACTAACTGAAGTTCATATATCTCTAACAAAAAACATTACAGGGGAAAGCATTGCTTTGAGATTCCTGAGATTTGTGTGTTCAGGCCTGGAAGTAATTGTGTTTGTTTTATAGGGCATTGGGCTATTTTACAAGCAATACTGTTCTCCCTCCGAGCCATTTAATGTGAAATTGCATCGAAACATCTGCATATCAAATTTAAACATTACAAAATTGACTATTCTGTTGGTTTCAAGTTATTTGTCATTTCCTGTCAAGGTTTTGCTGTTCTACTAAAAAGTGCAGAGTAATAATTCAGAATTTGTCATGTAACGAATGCCACAAACAAAGTCCTGCCTGCTGAAGAGTTTAAGGTGCTGGTTAAAAATCTGATGAGTCAAGATTTGGAAGTTATTTGAACATAGCCACAAGGGACCGACTAAAAGCAAAGCCTAAATCTTTTCCATATGCAAAATTTAAAACGCCTAACCAGTGTCATGAGATCAAGACAGAATTTATAAGAGTGTAAACCTGTCTAGATCTCAGCCCACTGGACTTCCAACGAAGAAGAAATAATTCTGGCATTCTGAAACTCAGAGGGGTTAATAATCCAGTCCCCACAATGATCAGGTGTGTTTAGGGTTGTTCTACATCGGCGTATTTTAGAAGAACTGCATAAGCTTTCCATAAAGGAACAGTTCATCCCAAAAAGAAAATGTTGGGATTATTTATTCTCATAGCCTCATGTCATTCAAAACCCCTATTTTTTTTTGAGGGTGAGGAATAATGACATAATTTTCATTTTTTGATGAACTCTTCCTTTAAATTCTAACCCAAGTTAAAATGAATAGAGAAAACCCTCAGTATGATCAGGATCCCTTGGGAAAGCTTTGGCCATCTCATCCTGTAGTGATGGTGAGACACACATCCATTAATTCTCTGTGTAGCCCTGTATAATATATGTAATATTTCTACTTGGTTACACTCACAGCCCGATGTTCAGAATCCAGGAAAAAAAATAAATCCATAATTCACTCACGTTAATGGGCTATGTGGAGTAAAAGCATTTTTACTCATAAGTGCATGGAGATTGCTTTTAAAACATGTATTGAAAATTTTCTCCAACCATATCTGATGAAATATTCAAGCCCTTGACCCCACGTTGTTCGATGTCATATTACCAGTAATATTGATCAGCGAAATTATTTAGTGCTCAAACAGTGATCCAAGACTATGTTTTTCAGGTACATTAAGCATTGGAGAACTTCGAATAAATAATGAATCTCTTGATGGACTGTAGTGCATTGGTAGTTTACAATGGGAACAGATTGTTCTGCGACAACTTCACTAATGCCGAATTCAGATAAATGAGTTGACTGACCAAAACTTAACCAAAAACTGACCAAACTTGACATTATCTCACCTGATAAAAACACTTTAATAGAATTAAATAGGAAAATGTATTGCAGTGTGACTGGGCTGGGGGAATTGTACTATATAATTGTAATATAATATGAAATACGCAATACAACATACAATATATTACAATAAAGTAATAAGCCATTCAAGTCCGCATCATACAATGATTTTACCATACATAAGGAGTGTTCAAATCACTGCAAGTTACAGCCTATCATAGATTATTATTGTTATAAAAACAAGTGTAAGAACCAAATGATGTTCAATAATATACTACTTTTATAAAAATGAATCATCAGAATAAATAATTATTCCGCCAAGTAATACAGTTCAATGGAACTATAGATGCCAGGAAATATAAGAACCTGGTGCATAAATAATTTTTAAAAAGTGAAAAATAATGTGCAACATATTAATGTATTAATAATTTATTGTAAAAATAATATAAGCACTTTAATATATTCATATTTTACATGCTCTCTACAATGCTGGACCTCAATTTCAATTTCACCTGGAAATACTTTTAACTGTTACCCAAGACTAAATCTATTTTGCAGGCCTCTGCTGGCTTACATACGAATATAAATACTAAGTGAATTAAATCAAAGAATGCAGACAAAAATGATGAACAGGGCTATTCATTGGCCACCCTGCCAGAGCTTCATGGGATACTCACAGCAATTTTCCCAGCGGTTTTAAACTAAAGCCTCCGCTGGTTTATATAAGCTAAAGCGAAACTGCAATAAATACCTTGAAACATTGACGGATGGGCTTATTCATTATTTAGCATGTAGAAGAATGGGGACAGTCAGGCCTGATAAAATGAACTATTTGTACAATCCACAATCAATATGTGGCCCTTCTCCCACAGTGCAATGTCACAACCATTATTCCACATCCAAATACTCTGTTACTCAAACGAATTAAATCTTTTCTTCATACAGTAAGAGAAATTGAAAGCATTTATTAGTGTAAAAGGAATTCGAAATGTGTCAATTGGATCAAAATGAGAAAAGCGGAGAATTTGTGTTAGATGCTCATGCACAGTAAATCTTTTACATTTGTCTGTGGAGTATTAGCACTCTCCTGGGAAAAGCGTCGCTTCTAAAGTCTCTTTCACCCAGACAGGCTTTGAATCTGTAATCCTTCGTTGACATTTATCATATAGAACCAGAGAGACGGATTTAAAGATCACAATTATGCACTTTGGCTATCAATCCAGTTAGGAATGCTACAAAAACAACTGCTAACTTCTATCCATAGTTGCCAAATCAGGTAAGAGTCTTTTCAAGTAATTTGTCTGATATATGCTGCATATGTTTTTTTTAAATTTGAATGTTTTTTTATTTGAATACTGAATACTGTTGTTTAGCAGAATTGTTTTCTTTCTCCCCTATCAGACATTGGTCAAACAAACAGATTAGGGCGGTCACGATTCCTCGATTAAATTTGAGTACTAGATTGTAAAAAAAAAAAATCTCTACTGCATTTTGCCCATGTCAATTAACCGGCAAAATACCGGAAGTTGCGCATTCCACGGATGAGATTCCATGAAAAGCATAATTAGACCGTTTTATAAGACTGCACGAAATAGTAAAACCATTTAGAAATAATATAGTATTTTAAGTCACTTTAAAGTCTATTGTTCGCCTAGGTCTAGTTTTATTACCACAAAAAAATTATCCGATTACTCGATTAATCATCAGATTAATCGACCGATTACTCGATTTACAAAATAATCGTTAGTGGCAACCCTAAAATAGACTGCAATGCTTCAAACTCACGTCATTGGTTGAGTCACAAGTATGTTTACATCCACTGATTTACATAAATCTGCATAAATCCGATTCCGATTAAAATTCTGAAAGTTCTGCATACAGTTCTACTTGCCAGTAAAATGCAAATAAAAGCAATAAAATGCCAGTGAGACTTCCAACTTGGAAACTAGGAACTCTGATTTCACAATGATACATGAAGCATTCATAAGATGTAAAGTGAGGTATTTTTGAACCTGATTGAAAAATACTCGAATTCAAGTGTTTACATGCTTAATTGTATTATTTCAGGTCTACTCCTTTTAATCCAATCAAAATTTAATTCTGATCAAGCTCAGTCGAATCGATTGAGGTGTTTATACAAAAGCTTATCAGTCTGATTGAGCCATCAATCCCAAATAATAAACATTATTTTGGTGCATGAATATTCAATAAAACATAACTATTGTTGATATGCAGGGGCATCCAAACAAGCAATGATATTGAACTCGCCACTGTTTTTATACTTTTTAAGGGAAATGGCTACATATACAGTAGTTTGTAGTTGTCTCTGTAAATTATAAGAGAACATATTTTAACATTGAAAATATTACACATCACCTTTAAAGTTTAATAGCGGAGTAATATTTCCTGTGTGATCGCAGTATAATTTTTCCAGACGTGTTTAAGTTGACGTAACACCGTGGTATATTACTGCAAAGTCCTTTATAAGAAAATCTAACAATCAGACAATTCATTCTCTCTGCATCCATTTAATAATCCAACCTGCACAATGTACATTTTTATGAGACCCATTTTAAAGAGACAAATTAATCTAATAGGAAATGACAGAGTGAGTGTTGAGAATGTCTTGATAATGGTCTAGTAATACTCTAGTACTCTGACTTCATATTAAACCCTGGAGCTAATTTCCCCACAGAATGCACAAGAGGGCACTCACATTACTTTTTAATGCATATTCACTGGACTCTTTTGGGTTTCCGCTTATTTATTTCTCAAGTGCTGCCAATGAAAACCATGTTTCCCAGAGTAAACCTGTATATTCGCTCAAGGCCCCAAACACAGCTCTCCACTTCTGAGAAACATCAGGCCTACATCAGTGTGTGTTTAAGGGAGTGAATACTGTGGTTTTTAAACTCACCGTATGCATGTGTAGAGGTTAAATGTACTTTAATGGAAATAGGAAGAGTGTTCCTGCACATCGGTTCAGCGTGGGCGCTCGGGAGGGAGAGGAGATCCAGCCAGATGCCATTCCCATTAAAGCCATGACTCAGAAGTTGGAAGCCACCTACAGCGCAGCAGAGAAATTAAGGGAAAATGGGCTGCTGTCATGCTGGGAGGATTAAGCCACTCTACTGTAGAGATGACTTTCACATGATGGTAAAGGAACTTCATCCAGGTGTAGTTCTGTTTCGATCAAAAGAGTCACATTTTCTGAGCCATAATGCAATATTTGGGCTTGGAAGGACGGCATTTCCAACGTCCTACTTGGAAGTGCAATAAAACGACTTCTAACTTGGAAACTAGGATGAAGTCACACGGACATGGTGGCACAGGACGATCTACAAAGTCAATGATAAACATGAACTTTAAGCTTAAAATCTACATCGATGAGTCAAAATTCATTACATGAAATTAAAGCCTGTTCAGAGAAGATCTACAGCAACACGGGAAATGGAATAGTATGATTAGCCTATAACATTATCCACCAGAAGTTAAAGGAGGAGAAAATAAGTAGGAATATCCAACATCCAAAGTCTTTATGCATATTATGATCCATACATATAGCTAATATTTGCTCAGCCTCAAACAATTCATAAAGTCATAGAGCTATTCAAGTCAAGTTATAAAAATAGATGTTACTTGAACCCTAAGAAGGCATCGTACCTGATTAGATTATGACATCAAAAGTAATATTAAATATCAGATCAGATATAAAGAACTCCTCAAGTGCACAGTTTCATATTTTATATAGGCTACAAGATTAATGTTTTCATAATCCAGTCACTAATTGCATTATTTCCTCTCTTGGCTTGCTTTGAAGTACTGGGAATGTGCTGAAAGCATTAAAATCAATTCATTCGCAGCTTGTATCAACATGCATGAAGGCAAACTGAACTTGTGCTTGATGTCAAAGTTTGTGTGGAGGTCTGAAGTCCACCGTCGTTTCATGTGCATTCATAAATAGCGTTTCGTTACAACAGATGAAAGACTCAAAGTCAGTCAGTTACGCTGAAGGTTTATGCAAAGTCTTTTTAAAATTAATTAGCATCAAACACTGTGAAAGAAGGCAAGGCTGAGAGGTAAAATGTGGTCACTTTTACCGAATAATAAAGCAATATCACATAAGCGCTGTTGTTTCGCATATCATATATTCAAAACAACAGCGAAATTGTGTGATATTGATTATACAACACTTTAATAATCCAGAAGTTAATGTTGAGTAACTTACATTTCTGACGCGATATTGACAGTTACTTCTTCTGTTTTTGCTCCACAAACGAAAATAGTTACAGAATCAAACTCCTAGGATCACTCAACTCGTTTCGTTCCTGGATAGACAGTGTTTGAACGAATCGGTTGAATGAATGGTTCACTAACTCACTCATAAACACGGTAACTTCTTGCCACCTAGTGAGGCATCGATGAAACATGTAGAAACATGCAGAAATAGTCGCTGAGTTTGTTCTCTTTGCAGTAGACTCTCTCTGTGTGTATATATAGATTTTTTTTATGTATTGTAACTAAAATAATTAATTGACCTTATGCCATGCCATTATATATAATTTTTTGTTTGTACAAATAATCAACAGTGTTTATTGAAACAAATAGATCCCCATTTTGTCTCCACTTAATTTATGTAAGTCAACCAATTTGACCATACAATATAAATAATAATAAAAAATAAACTTTTTTGATATTAAAATTTGTTCATGTTGCATGATCGTATATCTATACTGGGGAAAAATGCAGCATTTTTCATCTGGGTTTGAATTTTGATTTATGTACCACTGAAGCGCATTAAAAATGAGATGGAAAAAAAACAAACATTTGCACAAATTAAATATTTTAATTGCTGTATCAAGGACACAAAACACAAAACACATGAAGATTTTAAATTATGTCATGTGATAGGTTAAGGAACGTACCTTGACTGAAGTTTGCTCTGAAACTTCATTATGGTTAAAATGGGCTGCACTGTTTAGAATTATGTGTAATAATGACTCTCACAGCATGGTCCAAACTGCAGTATTTTCTCTCTTTCTTGGCTTAAATATTCTTTATTCCTCCTCCAAGATGAAGAGAGCCAAGGCCTTGAAGAGCTGCTCAGCTCTTTATAAATAACACAGCACTCAGCCTCAGTGTCACTGCATTTAGTAAAACAACACTTAAACACACATTAACGTCACACGAATACCCAGATCCATACACACATCAGACATATGTTCCACATGCTGGGTTGTTGTAAACAAAAGAATACACATGCTTGAAATGTGGCGTTCGGAAAGAGGCTTAGACGGAAGCTTTCGGCAACACCTCATTGTCTGCAAGAGATGAGAAAAAAGCTGCCCTCCATTCGAAGTGTTTTCAGTGTAAAGCATTACCATAATTTTTTCGACTGCGGTTCTCCCAGGACCCGCTGATGAAGGCTCTACCCATAATTCTAATTGCATGGACTGCATTCTTAATTAAAAGCGGTACAAATGGATTTTATGCCATGCCAAATTAAATCTAAATTCATTAGATATAAACCCCTTTTAAAAATTGATGCAAATATTTGAATTTTTCAAAAGTTGGAGCTTACACTCTCCATTTTAAATGAGCACACCATTATAGAAGAGGAAAATGACTGTCTTTTTGTTAATGAATTATCAAGTTATATTGAAATATTTAACAAACCTTGGACGTTGTGTCCTTTATTTGGCCTGTCTTCCACATCCCTATGCCTTCAATATATTACTGTCTACACTGGCAGATAAAAGAGAATGCCAGAAAATCATTTGATGCTCTAGAAACAATTAGGAGTTTTATATCAATGAAAACATGGATTTCAGCCTGATGTCTTCAACCATCGTACAATAACATCAAATTGGAAAGAGACAGACCATCCATAAAAATGCATGATTTATTCTATTAAATACGACCCAGGAGACAGTCTGAGGAAATAGAGATGATAAAATAAAAGAAATTACCCACATATAAGATAACATTTCACCTCACTGAACTTCTAAACACCTGTCCTTAACAATTTGAAATCAAAACTGTTTACTTTTTAAAAACTTTTATCTGGTTTTATTTAGCTCAATTTATAAATACGGAATCATGATACAAACTGTGTTCCATTAGTTACATTTGGTAAATTTTTAAAAATGTTTTTGAAAGAAGTCTCTTCTGCTCACCAAGCCTGAGTTTATTTGATCCAAAATACAGTAAAAACTGCAAGATTGTGAAATATTATTACAATATAAAAAAACTAACTCGATGCGATTTGAATTTTTTTTAAAATGTCAGCTTATTCGTGTTTTGCAAAGCTGAATTTTCATCACCATCTTCAGTGTCCCAAATGTTTACTGTCACTTATGATCAATTTAATGTGTCCTAGTTGAATATAAATATTAATTTCTTTCAAAAAATGGTAGACAGCAAGGAGTACTTGCTGAAAGACTTACGGATTACAAAATTTACAGAGATAATTTTTCCACAGCAAAATAATCTCAATCTCCAATTGTGTATTTGGAATCTAGCTTCATATGTATATATATAGATATCATAGATATATATTTATAATATATTATAATATATATATATATATATGTATGTTTGTTGTGTGTGGTGGTTTTGTGTTTGTGTATATATTTACCAATTATAGGATGTTTACTTTAACCATAGACACAAAAAGCATTTCAGAATCATGCAATTTAATCTGCCCGTACGCTTCAAATACTGTCTATCGTTCTATCTATCTATCCTTCTATCTATCTATCTATCCTATCGATCTATCTATCTATCTATATATCTATCTATCTAGATCATATATATTTATATATATAGATCTATAATATATTTCTATATTTTCAATATAATATATTTGTATGTATTTTAAGAATTTTAATAACATTAATGGATATAAAATAATGTATACAATTTGCTTTTTGCATAAAGTTTCCTCAACTTTGTTGCATTCTGAAATGCATTGCATTCTAAACATCACTATCGCTAATGTCGCAAGTATCCACTGCCTAAAATGGCCTTTGGTTGTTTTGCTGCTGCAGATCGCTGCATGTGTGAACGGCCCTTTAGACTCAAGTATGGAGGGATGTGGGATGAAGGCAGAGTGTTAGCGAGAGAACGAGGGAGGAGGAGTGTGTGGAAAATATGTTTCCACCAGAGGCCAAAGATTTATGGATGCTTCTCTGTGTCTTCTGTACTCTGCAGGGCTGCAGTCTCACAGTAATGGATAAAACAGATGTTTGACACACCAGCACCTCTTCATGGGTCTGCTGCTCTCAGAAAGGCCTTTTTTTACAGCGGCTACAGCTTGGTGCAGGACTGAGCGGGGCAGCGAGGGGCAGAACGGAAGTGGAGGTCATTGTGAAACATGAGGCCTGGGATAAGAGTCTCTTCAGTCATGTGTGCCACAGCTGGGCCCGAATTCCCACACATACACAATACCCCTCATGGAAAAGTCATATTTTATGTCTTTCAATGCTTTTCTTACTCTGACTAGTTAGCACTTTCTCTCCGTCTCTCTGTTTCTCCATCCTTCTCGCCTTTCACCATGCCCTTTCAGGGATACATGTTTTATTCATTTATTATTCAAGAGTGTGACAAATACAACAGTTTACAAGTTCCTGTTTAAATATAATTTCCACTATAATGAAATATATTTCAAAACTAAAAGTTTTGTACGTATACACACACACACACACATACAGTACATACATACATAATATATATTATTATATATATATCTTTTTATTTAAAGATAGCTAACGTTCAGATTATTTACTTTAACGACAATTCAGAATTAAATGTACGGTTCCCCATTGACTAGTTACCAAAATTTTACACTATTATATATTAAATATTATTAATATTGTGTTATTTTTAAGATATAACTTTTTAAAATTAACATTTCCTATAGATAAAAAAAAAATTTATTTTTATTTCACTTCAACAAAATTGCTATTAAAGCTAAACCCCCATTGACTACAATGTTTTTTTTTTAAACCAAACTCTTTAACACTATTATTTGTACCATTTTTGTTTGGTCATAAACTTTATTTTAAATTTTATTTATTATTAATCATTTTTTTAAATATAAATGTTATATTTATATATAGTTTTTCAAAATACTATTAATTCCCCATTGAAACTCTTTTTCATTATTCATTTATTGATTTTATAAGCAGTTCTTTAACACTATAATTTTTGCAACACCATTATTTGGCTTTCAGAAATTTAATTTATTTAAATCCTCACAATATATATTTTTATTTTTAAATAATAGCATAATGCAAGCAATGTCAACCAAAGTTATGGGTTAGTTTCCCAGGCAATGCATAGAATGCCAAAAATTTTACCTCAAATACATCCAATCGTTTTGGATAAAAGTGTCTGCCAAGTGCATAAATGCAAATTCAATGATCACAGAATTATTTAAAGAATGAATGTTAGGAAGATTTTTGAAAACCAGAATGGACAGAGAGGAAGGATGTGGTCAACCACACAACTCTATCCTGCCCTCACTCCCAATCCATCTCTTTCTCAATCATTCAGGAGTTAAGGATGTGTGGGCGTTCCTGTTTTCCTTTCCTCACCTCTGCTCTTCCTGTTTCATTCATTTCCAGAGGGTTGAGACAACGCTAGAGGGGGAGGGAGACAGATCTGGGTCTGCGCTCAGCACCTGAGGCGCCCCGGTGTCATGAGAACTCAACGCAGCCCTGTTCATTTGTGGAACATCTGTAGCACACAGACACAATTATTAATAACTCTGCATTCTCATCTGCCAAAAAAGGTTATGAAGTGGCGGTATAGTCCAGCAGCTAAACCTGAGAAAGGAGAAAGAGAAAAAGAGGAAATGAAGATAGATATTTAGTGCTATAGCTAAGAGAAGACAGATACATAGCAAAGTTCTTTGACTTGGTGTCAACATTGTGGGAGGTTTATGGTCACACTCTCTATTATAGTAGTTCATTTTATGGTGCAATTTCATGAGAATGTACTAAATGTAATGCTAATGACAGACACTTTAAAGGGTTTTCCAACAGAATATAAAAATCTTGGATTTTTTTTTCTTTGAATATCTCAATAGTTTCTTCTACTTAGCAAAACCCTTGCAACCACATAGCAATGTGCTAAACATTCGGGGGCCGGTTGCATAAACTGCTTAGATTAGTCTTAAAAAGTTAGTCATGTATTTTTATTTTTTTTTTGACTGGTCATACTTTTTTAAAATCAGTTACAAAAAGGTTACTGCTCTAATTTGAATTGAAAAGTAAAACTGGCTACCCCTTGGCCAACTAGTGTCAAACTAGTTCTTAAGACACAGTCTTAACATAGTGACTATGTTTATGCAACTGGCCCTAGAACACTTTAACAACTGCCTAGCAACACCCTGCAACCACCCATAATAACATAACCCACTTAGATACATCCTAGTAACCACACAGCAACGTCCTAAATATTCAGAACACTTTAGAAACTGCATAGCAACACCCTGGCAACCACCCAGAATACCCTAACCTACTTAGCAACACCCTGGTAACCATATACAGCAATGTCCTAAACATTCAGAGCAACCACCCAGAACAACATAACCCACTTAGAAACACCCTAGTAACCACACAACAACATCCTAAATAATCAGAACACTTTAGCAACTGCATAGCAACACCCTGGCAACCACCCAGAACACCCCAATCTACTTAGCAACACCCTAGTAACCATATACAGCAATGTCCTAAACATTCAGAACAATTTAACTGATACAACAACATTAAGACAAAATTAATTGTTAATATAAAGTGCACTGTAAAATATGATTTTTCAAAGCTGTAAATAAAACTAAAATTATTGAACATATATGAACAGCACCAAAATAATTTTTTGAGGGAACATGAACTCAAATATTTATTTTGCTATGCTGTCTGATTACTACATTCATTTTAAGCTCTGATCTCTTAGACTCTTCTCCTAAGAACTTTTAGCAGAAACATCTAAGACAACATTAGCTATGAAAGTCCAAGCTTTGAGCAATACAATATAGTTATAAAACGTCTGTTTTTTGCACACTTGCATCATATGCAGCTTATTTTTCATTGTATTACTAAAAACTGATTTAAACAGGCTCAAGTTAGACAGACAAAACAACTCAAAAGATCCTTCAGCTGTTCTCTCTTGACCCCACACAGTATGAAAACAAGAGGCGGAGTGTAAAAATAAGGTGGCCGTGATTGGCTGTCATGTTTGAGACCCCTGATGATTGGGAGTTGTTCCCGGAGGGCGGCAGACAGGCGTTTTTGTGATGAGGAGCCCTCGGGGACTGCTTTGCTTTTTCACAAGCAAAACAACTTTGTGCCCGAGTATACCCCACGGGGTTATTGTGTAGGTATTAAGGAACAGTCAAACACAGAGAGCAGGATTTGCTGACTTCCTTTTCTACATAACCTTTGGACAGAGGAGCTAAATTCTCCTTTGGCAGCTTCTGAGAGCGCTTGCGGCAGGGTGAACATGTGCTTTCTATATCATCCTACCATTAAAGACATTTGTAATTTAGTATTTAAATATAGTAAATAAACAACAAACAAACAAACAAATCAATTATTTATTTTTTCATTTATTCAATATTCATTTAAACGTATTACATTTTGATTCTTTTGACTTTAGCAAGTAAGGAACCACCCAGAACTACCTAACCCACTTAGCAACACCCAAGCAACCACATAGCAACGTCCTACATATTCAGAACACTTTAGCAACTGCATAGCAGCATCCTAGCAACCACCAAGAACACCCTAACCCACTTTGCCACACCCTAGAAAACAACACAGCAACATCCTATACATTCAGAATACTTTAGTAACTGGATAGCAACACCATAGCAACCACACAGAGCACAATAACCAACTTAGCAACACCGTAGTAAACATACAGCAATGTCCTAAACATTTAGAACCGTTTAGCAACCGCTTATCAACACCCTAGTCACCACCCTAGGGTTGGGTATCGAGATCCGGTTCCATTTTAGAACCGGTTCTAAATTTCCAAGAACCGGGTGTTCGATAAAACACATGCATTTAAATTCTGCTTAATGATTCCTGTGTTCTCATTTAAATGTGATTTTAAACCATTTAATCGCAAGAAGGGGAAGAACTTGCGCAATGTATAAAATCACAAAAATAAAATCATTCACTGATCTCGATTGAATATCTTCCGTAACTTTAATGAGGATTCATCTATATTTTATTTATGAAAATAAAACTATGCAGTGTTTTTAAACTTTTGATTTCAATAACTGAACTTGAAATTTGTTAATTTGTATTGGTTTATGACATTGCTAAATGACTTGTTTGTTCCTATTTTATTACTGACTGTTTACTTTAACAACTTAATGTTTGAAATGTAAGGCTTGAAAAGTGTTCTGTAGGCTGCGATGTTTTTTGCTCATGTAATTCAGCTGCAACAGAAATGCTTGTAAAAAACACGATAAATATGTTTGTCATCTAAATCTTTGCCTTCAAAGAATTTATAAGAATTGAATCTATAAGCATAACGGTAATAGGAATCAGAAAATAAAATCAAATATGACCAACCCTACTTACCACACAGCAACGTCTAAACCATTCAGAAACACTTAACAACACATAGCAACACCTTGCAACCACCCACGAACACCCTACCCACTTAGCACATCCAAGTACCACACAGGCGACGTCCTAAAACATTCAGAAACACTAAACAACACATAGCAACTCCTTGGCAACCACCCAGAACACCCTAACCCAGTTAGCAACACCCAAGTAACCACACAGCGAAGTCCTAAACATTCAGAACACTTTAACAACAACATAGCAACACCTTGGCAACCACCCAGAACACCCTAACCCACTTAGCAACACCCAAGTAACCACACAGCGACGTCCTAAACATTCAGAACACTTTAACAACAACATAGCAACACCTTGGCAACCACCCAGAACACCCTAACCCAGTTAGCAACACCCAAGTAACCACACAGCGACGTCCTAAACATTCAGAACACTTTAACAACAACATAGCAACACCTTGGCAACCCCCCAGAACACCCTAACCCACTTAGCAACACCCAAGTAACCACACAGCGACGTCCTAAACATTCAGAACACTTTATCAACAACATAGCAACACCTTGGTAACCACCCAGAACACCCTAACCCACTTAGCAACACCCAAGTAACCACACAGCGAAGTCCTAAACATTCAGAACACTTTAACAACAACATAGCAACACCTTGGCAACCACCCACAACGTCTAACCCCCTTAGCAACGCCCTAACAACCACGATCGCAACATACAATTCTTGAACACTTGAGCACTGCATAGCCACACCCCTGGCACCACCCAAAACAAAAAAAAAATAGTTCCCCTGTAGTGCATACCTGGTTGCATTGACTTTGTGCCTCTATAAAGTGAGACGTGAAGCAATGCATCATATTTATACGGCTACCTGAAGAGCCATTTCCGAAGTATGTGCGAGGAAAATGTACATCCCCATCTGTTGCCATACTAATGAATGTTCTGCCGTCTGAGCCCATTCAATGGCAATCATATCTTTAATGATCAAGTGGCAAGTGATATACACCTTTCCATAAAGTCCCGCAGATTCACATTTCAGCTGGAAAAGGCTGTCCGTATGTCACACAGCACACAGCAGTACCCTACCCATTTGTTTTGGTTGTAAATGCAGCAAATTAGTCTCCAGTTGGTGGAGTTCAGAGCAATATACTACAGGACCACAGCACCACTGAGACGTTCTATAAAGAGAATGACATACTGCCCCCCATTTTTATATCATAAGCAGTGAGTACTACATTACACTTCTAATAAATTGTGTTATCCTTCTTGAAACATTTGATTATGGGAAATATATATAATAAAGTGTCGATTTAATTTATATTAGGGATTAGTCTTGATATTGCCACAGATCTTTAGGTACTGCATTATCATATTCAACATCTAATTTTGATTTCAAATTGCTTCATAATAGAAAAAAAACCACATTAAAACATAACTTTTAATTAAGGTGGGCTTTAGAAAATGAAGCCCTATTTATTGGGTGAAGTCTTGGACATGTTCATTAGAAAACATTGGGTCGCGCTCCCACTTGGGTGACTTAAAATGACCCTATTTGTAAGTGCAAAGCAATGGATTTAAAATGACCTTTGGAAACGTACTATGCAATGGCAACACTTGCATTTTACCCCACTGCCAGTAGATGGAGTAAACAAGCCCTGACCCACCAGGAGCAAGAGTTTGTAGGTCACTCCTGAGTTGAAAGGGTTGACCTAGGTTTATATCTTCAACCCCTGGGAAAATGTTTCAGTACAAAACTGACTCTGCTTCTCTATTTCACACAGGATGTTATCATTCTCAGTTCTTACAAGAAACAGTAGGCACCAAAATCGTAACTATTTATATATCGATTGGAAAGGCGTTTTAATCTGGTAAATTGTTGACGGTGCTTTACAGCTGTCTAATAGTGTTTTCCTCACCTTCAGAGCGAGAGTCCCAGGATGTTCGCATACACGCAGAGGTTTTATATTCAAAACCTGTCTCGGCAAGGCATCTCATTATTCCTGTCTGAAACTATTGGCACACAGAGAGAAGTGTGATTATTGGTGATAAATGTATAAGTATTACGCTTATCTTATCCAATGGTCTCAGTGTGAGCTCTCACCCAGAGCGTTCCAAGCAAATGGGTAAAATATGAACATGCAGGAGGTGTAGATTCTCTATTCTCCAAAAACAGATGCACATCTAATAGAATATTCATGGTGACTGATATGCTAACAAATTATTTTACAGCAGAGTGAACAGTGTTTTGTATATAACTTTAATAGGTAAAAAAAAGCTAATCTTACAATGACTAAATTAATATTTATTGATTGATTGGTTTGTTTTTAAAATAGAAAAAATTTCATGTGGTGCCAATCTTAAAGAAAATTAACAATATTTATTCACTATTTTTATTACAACAACAACAATTCAATTCATTCATATTATTTGTAAAATAAATACCTTGACTAGTTAAATATCTAACTTTGACATTTAAAAAATAAAACTTTTGAAAATAATAAAATATTCAGATGTGAAAACTCACATGTAGTATATATGTAAGCAAAATATGTTAATGTTTCTTACTTGATGGTTACACACCATTTTTAGAGTTCATAAAATTTAAAATAGCCCCCCCCCCCTTTTCTGATCATACCCTGAGAATATAGAAAAAAAAAGTTTTGTAAATTATTAATATTTTATGATATGTCCTATGTAGAGGACACTGAGGACTAAGTTAATATGAAAATGAAAACAAGACTCTATTACCAAAATAATGTTAAATTTGTATATTTAATATAACAGTTAAATTTTAGATTCCAGGCTTTTCTAAAATTTTTATAATTTGTTCATAAAACTGAGAATCATGTTGGGAAAAGATATTTAGAGAATATTTATATTTAGCATTTTGTATGCCTGCATTTAACATAAATCAGATTTTTCCGGATTTTGACAGCTCCACGAATCTTTCACCTGAACCAAAGTTTGCAGGAAGATTTGTACAAAGATTCTCAACTATGGTATGAAAGATATCAGTGAATGATTTGATATGCCAGTTTACTTTACACAATAAGTGCATAAACATGGCCAAAAATGGGTTTTCCTATTACAGTCACTATGTCTATTGTCTCTCATTTCCATATTAATGTGTTCTTTGGGCAACATATAATGAAGAAAAAAGTATAATAATTAATAATTAATTTTCATATAACATCTCATATTTCATAGAAATATTGATAGATAATTTATTTCCCTATTCAGTTAGTATGTACCTAGAATGCCTGATAAGCATGAAGTATGTCCTGGTGTCCTCTACAGTGGACATTTATCAAAATGATGCATGTCTCGCAACAGAAAGTCATATTTTGCTTTGAAACCCCACTAAAGTCATAGCCTGGTGTGCATTATTTACGAAAAACAATTTGAAAATGAGTTTGATTTAAATAATAATTGCAAAATATTATCATATTTCCTTAAGAGTGCTGAATTGAATCATAGTCAATGTCTGATATATTTAAAGACCAAGGAGAGGGAGTTGTCATGATCAAACCTCCAAACATTTGCTATCTCTGAAAACACTCTGTACAAGACATCCAGATGTGTGGCATGTATGGTCTCAGAGAAATTCACTAAAATATAATGTCCTCTATAGAGGAGGATATATGTCATTAACCCATCTACCACATGTTTGCAACTGGGTAAAAAAATGCTAAATGTTTTTTTTTATGTGATTATGTATGTGGTGTGTGGCATAGCATGGTGAAAGACTGATAGGAAGACAAAGTGTTTGTGACTGGTATATTTGAGCATGTAGTGCGGGCACCAGCGAGAAGAATTGGATGGATTCAGTGGACTCCGAATAAAACACTCACTCTATTCTCTCTCTCCCTTCTCTTGTCTTTTCATCTCTCTCAGTCAGTCGGGAAACAGCTGTCATGTTTGACTGACAGGCTAACATACACTCGACATGGCCAGACTCTCTTGTGTGAAAGCCCTGCTCTCTCCCTCAGCCTGGCCAGAGCTGAGACATCAGACATGTCAAGAGAAAGCTTTTTCCATCTCTCCATTCAAACTCATACCACACTGCCAAAAAGTAAGAGAGAGAGAGAGAGAAAGAGACAGATGCTTCACATCTCTCGCTTTGCCTTTAATCACACTCAATGTCTGCCATTCCTTACAACTGCTTTCATGCTGTGACTGGTCAAAGATACGTGAATAAGATGTTTCAAAGTGCTAAACCAATTTAACAGGCATTCTCATATGAAAGCAGACACAATGGTAGCTGTTTAGAGCAGTCATCAATACCATCCACAAAGACTACAATGAGGGGACAAACACCTCACTTCACAAAGGACAACATGTTTATTAATCCCTGCTCTCAGTTACCAAGCTTTGCATCTCCGACGACGAGGCACAGTAATGATTTACGACAGCTGTATCTTTCTATCGCCATTCGGTGGTTGATGAGACGTCGTCATTGATGTAAGACACTGTGAACACCTGAAAGGACCTCACAGGAAAAGGCGCATGCTTTTTACTTACGTCTCTGTCAAAGTGGAGTATATTACAAAACAGTGATGTCCTTTAATGAATATGTTGTGTCTCTGATCTACTTATCGGAGGTCTTAAAGTTTACTGAGGCTTAAATCGACATTGAAAACGACCAGATTGGAGATTTGTTTCTGATGAGATTGTAATAACAGAGTGATTGAGAGTGTCTGGGCGGGGCTTTGGTCACGAGTGGTGTTAGTGTTTATTTGGTGTGTTGTTTGTGGAATAGAGGACAGGGCAGATAGATGATGAAGTCTCCAGTGAGGTTTGGTGTGGTGCTCTCGACTCTTCCCTGGTCTAGTGTTTCCCCTCCTTTTCTCATTTTCTCAGCCCCATCAGCCAGGTACATAATATCTAGATTTATATATATCGATAACAAATTTTTATAGTATCATGTACGTTTTAAATCTACAAATTAATCTAATCTAATCTAATCTAAAAAAATTCACCATTAAAAGCATATTTCCTACTGCCCATAATCCATGTGCCTTTGGAGGAGCCTTGAAAAAATGAACTACAAACATGGGAGATATGTACTTTATTTAGATTTAGGTTAGATTTAATCGGGTAATTATGTTAGATTAATAGACAATATCTAACCTGATGAAAAATATTGAATTCGTCTGTATCATATTTAAACTGCAACAACACTGTAAACTTTTTATAAAGATACAAATAGCACAACAGAAATACAGACAGGCAAAAACATGCTACTTACTTTCTCTCCAAAATGGTAGGAAGAGTTGTTAAGTAGAGTAATGTAAATGTGGAGCACATAGGACATAACTGTGACAAGATGATTGAGAGGCCAGTTTACACTGAGAGGACACATATAACTATGCAATAATATAAACTTCCTGCTAAACCCTCAAAAGTATGTACATTCCTTTAAAGAAAGACATACACACTTTTAGGGCATACTAAAAGTATACGAATTGGGATGCAGCAAGAAATTGGAACAAGTTTGAACAGTTCGTGTTTGAAAAAAAGTTTGATTGTGGCTGTTGACTATCACATTTTTTATATTTTTTTGACTTAAAAGGCATAATATGTAATTTTTCGCCGCTAGAGGGCGCTTATTCAAAATAAACAAAGAGACAAAGGCGTAGTTTGATGATGCTGTGACTGAGTGTGGAATCATAGGAGTTGTCTTCTTCATCCCCACAGCCAGTGCAATCCGACGGGACTCAGGCAGAAATCATGTTCTTGGAGGCCCAATATGTATTAAAGATTTATTAATGTCGTAGTATGAAGCAGGGTGAGGCTGAAAGCTGTTGAAGCGAAATGAGGCCGCTGAACGAGTGCGACACACGGCTCAAAAGCAGCTGAGCTTTTATTATGCCACAGTCGACCGCTTCCGCTCCTTCCGGAAAGCAGCAACAGTAAGCAGCGCTGTTTTATCATACTACAAACATTAGTTCTGTTATAATGCTACTCTGTGCGGTCGTCACCTGTCCAATAAAATGCATAACATATTGAAGTGTCTTTGGGGTTTCCATGTTTTCAACAAAATAAAACCGGAAAAATCGAGGGGTTATGACGTCATTGGTCCATGTCACTAGTTAAAATTGCTTATTCCTCTGTATTTAAACATTCTTCGAAACATCTGGGACAATGTAAGTACACAAGTCACAAAATATATAACTGATAATATAATGGTTTTTGGATATTTTATAAAAATCTTACATATTGTGCCTTTAAAATGTCCAATGTGAATTAAGTAAGTATATAGAAATATTTTTATTAATGTAAATCTTTCTTGGATCCCTTGCATTTCTTGCCTTGATGTTGTGCAAGCACACAGAAGTACAATTGACAGACTGGCATCCAAAAAAGTTGCATCTGCATGTCCTGCATTCATGAAGAGTTCATTGGGGCCTGAATTGTTCATTCCACCATTCGAATGGCAGCTGGCTGGAAATGAAGAAGTGTAAAATGTGGTTAAATCAGAAGGCGAAAGCTAGAATTCTCAGGATTAACAATTGAACAACTGATTCATTTTGAACAAATCTTTTACATGACTTGGGAATAGTGAGTTGTCTCAGAGAGTGATTTGTTCATTTTGTGTTGGCTGGGCATGTGCATTTGTGCAACAATCGTCTAATCGTCTTTAAAAACAAGCTCTTACATTTAGTACACAACACATTTCTGATGTCATTTTACCTATTTAGCTCTTGCAATTTATACACAAATTGCATAAATTGAACTAATCAATTATGTTTACTGTACTAGCCTATGCTTTGATTCATTTGAAAAAAAGAATGAATGACCCAGGCTGGAAAATCCTGAATGAATAATTTCTGCAATAGATGCTTGTTACTTCTAGGTGTACTAATGAGTAGACTATGTCAAGGATTGAAATATAAAATTATGCCAGGTTTGAAAACCACTGAGCTAAAACATGCCTAAGATTTTTTATGTATTTTCATAAATGTGTTAATGAAGTCATCTTATTCTATAAGGATATTTATAATTAATAGCATCCATATGTAGAAACAATAGGGATACATGGCATATCATTTTACATAATTTGCTTTAGCCTATCCTCATTAAAGTTGCATAATTTATTTGAAATGGTCTTTTATAAATAGAAACAGTATATCTTAAAGCAGAAGAAAATGTTTGAAGACATTGAGTTTTCAATCACTCTATTGCATCCCACCTGGAAGCCAGACTTATCTATTTTATGATTGGATGAGCTCTTAAATAAGCTTTTGCAACATATATGATAGTCAGTGCTTGTAATGATGATGATAATAATAATAATAATACTGAAACTTTATACAAAGTGTTCTAAACACTCTGAGAGTTTGTAGAGGTCTGTCATGATGACAATTGTAAAAATGATTTTCATTGAGTAATTTCACAGTTTATAAAAAATATCTTCCTCACAAAAATCACTAGCTGCTACTGCTTGAAAGTTTTGGACTATGAAAGTGCTTGAATATCACTCTTAAAAACCAGTACAAACCTGAGTTAAGTAATCAACACAAATGCAATCTTACATTTTTAAATTAGAAATGACTTGTCACAATGAAATTAAGTTGTGATAGAAAAGGTTGTGATGAATTGTAAATGACATTTAAAATAAGTTGAACAAGCATCAACGATGGAACATTTAATAAAAGTATTATATATTAACATTTTTATATTGTCATTTCTGTCTTAGATTAAACCCCTTGGAAGCTGTTTATACACCCATTTCGGGTAACACTTGTGGGTTTCACTGTCTTAGTCTCCTAATGTATGGCAGCAACATAAGACCAGATGCCTCCAATCCACTGTCAACAGTCAGGATCTGAGTTCAGACATTTCTTACTACTATTTATTCTCTCAGTTGACTCTTCCTTTCATGTCAAGCCATACTAGAACAATCAACAGGCCATTGGCACGTGGTTTCGGGACGTGAGAGATTTTGAGACGAATAAAAGATCTGTGAATTACAGACTATCTGTGATGTGATTGTACTCTCATTCCTTTGAGCTATGTAAAATAAAGACCTCTTATTGCACCTTGCAGTGTTTGCTCATCTGCAGGACCAGCCTCTGCTCCGAAAATTCAACACGATCGGACTTTAGCAGGGAGGCTCTCATTTAACTAAAGGGAATATATGCATCAGATGAAAAAAGAAAAAGGATGAAAAAAACATGCAATTATGTCCTTGATCAGGTTAAGCTTTCCTTTGCCAGAACTCCAAACCACCAGCACTTGCGAATCGACCTCCAAATGGGTGGTGTCTAGGAGTCCCGAAAAGCATTCCCCCTTTCCCCACAGCTTTCACTGCCATCTCCCCATTTCTCATTCTTCAGATCAGCGTCCAGGCCTCTCCTCTCCTCTCCTCCCCTCTCTCGTTCCCTTGCTCCCTGTTCCAGATAATGGAGCACTCTGCCTCTGTTAGGCTGCCAAGGGCTGCAGCTCTGCTGGCTAGTAATGACCTGAGGGGATGGCGCGTGACAGGCCGGCTATAATAACGCCTCCAGCCACGGACAAAGCAGCCCCTAGGGCTCTATTTTTAAATACTTTATACTTTACAGCAGGGCTAAAAGTCATTTATTGTTTTGTAGGTCATGTGTATGGATGGGCAGTGGTGTGTGGGTAAGTACAGAGAGAGAGAGAGGACAGAGAGAGAGAGAGACAGAGAGAGAGAGAGAGAGCGATAGAGAGAAACGGTGGAGACATGTCCTAGTCACTCGAGGTGAGTGTTTGCATAAAAGGAGGAGCATTTTCTTTAACAGGAACAGAAGGATTTAAATGCGGCAGGTTGAGCGGGTTCAGTCACAGCGTCACTGGAGGGAGTTGTGCTGTAAATGTGACCGTTCACAAAAGATGTTAAAATTCATTAAACGACTGCACTGTTGCACAAGGTCTTGCCCTTGAGTGTTCTGCAAGTCATTTGGATAGATGGCTATGAAGCAGAAACATGCAGAAATTGTGTCTGTGGTGGTCGCTCCGGTTCCCTGCAGCGCCGTGGTTTGTCTGTCAGCATTTTCACTCCTCACCCCCTTCAACGGAATCAGTTCAGGCCCTTAGTGCCTTCCATGATTAAGCAGAGCCATTCCACGCGACTGACGGGTGCTTCCACTGAACTCACTCCAGAACAGACCTGGTGATGTTAAGCAGAGAATTTAAAATATATACAATATATACAATATACAACATTCCTAAAATTCACAAAAAGTTTTAGGACCCACTTTATATGAAGTGTCCTTATGACTACTATGTAATTACATTAAAATTAATCATTTGATACAATGTACATATATGTTTTTATATTGTACTTATATTTGAAAACACCATTCGGTTACACTTTATTTTAAGGTGTCTCTGTTACAATGTAATTATACATTTAAGTACTGAGGGTCCCACTGTATATTAAGTGGCCTTAACTACCATGTACTTACATCAAACATAAGGACAATGTACTTATTGTGTTCATACTGAATTGCAAAACACTTTTGCTGCTATTGAGGTAGGATATGGGTAAGGTTAGGGACAGGTTGGGGTGGTTTGGGTAGGTTTAAGGGTGGTTTATGGTGTAAGGGATGGGTCAACAGTGTAAATATAAATGTGATTACAGAAATTAATTACAGATGTAAATACATGCAGGTATTTTAAAATATAAGTACAATGTAAAAACATGTGTGTACACAATAACTACATTGTACCAAATAATTAATTTAAACGTAAGTACATAGTATTTAAGGCCACTTAATATAAAGTGGGAACCGTACTGAGTCATTATTAATTATACGTGTACTTACTAAATGGTTGGAGTTAGGATTGGGTTGGCTTAGGTTACTTGCATGTATTAGCATAATGATTTTATTATAATAGTAAGAACATGGTAACGTGTAACAAGGACAGATTAATAACGTGTCATCTACCATTCTATAATCACTATGTAATTAATTTCTGTAGTTACATCTATAATTACACTCTTACTCGTTAAACCTAACTATATCTAACTATATCACCAAATCCGCCCATGCATGTTGCATGCTGCAAGTTGACAGAACTAAAAAAGTGTCCATTTTCAACAATAGCACATCCATATATATGGCATATGGTTTGTGATGGATAGTGTGTGTGTGTGTATGTATATATAATATATATATAACACACACACCGCCAATTGGCACCCTTGGTAAATATGAGCAAAGTGAAAATATGAAAATAAATCTGCATTGTTTATCCAATTGATCTTTCATTCAAAAAATTCAAAAAAGTCTAACCTTTCATTGAAGTAAAACAATTGAAAGTGGGGGAAAATCTCATTATGAAATAAATGTTTTTCTCCAATGCATGCTGGCCACTACTATTGGCACCCCTCGAAATTCTGAATAAAATATCTCTGAAGTATATACCCATTCATATGTAAATTTTTTAGCACAGCAGGGTAACTGGGCGCATGAAATTGTCTAGCCATGACTTCCTGTTCCACAGGATTATAAATATGAGGAATACAAAGACTAAATTCCCTTAATCATCCATCATAAGGAGTAAAACCAAAGAATATAGTTATGATGTGCAGAAGAAGATTATTAAGCTTCACAAAATTGAAAGTGGCTGTACGAAAATCCCCATTCCCACCATCAGGGCAATAATTAAGAAGTTCCAATCAACTAAATACGTTACAAATCTGCCTTGAAGAGGACGTGTGTCTATATCATCCTAATGCATCCTAATACACATATATCAAACAACCTCTACGTCACCACATGTTGTTCATGAGGGTTTTTGAAGAGAAATCCTCCTCGCTCATCCAAAAACAAACTCCAGCATATTCAGCTGTCAGACACGACTGGAACTTCAAACAGGACTGGCTTCTATGGTCAGATGAAACTAAAAAAAGAGTCTTTTGGCAGTAAACCCACCAGATGGGTTTGGTGCAAACAGGGATAAAAAGTACCCCATGCCCACGGTTAAATATGCTACTAGATCTTTAATGTTGTGGGCCTATTTTCC